>VMBQ01007393.1:0-51043 GCA_007657795.1 Dreissena rostriformis | reverse complement strand
CTACACTTAAACAATACTTAAAGAAGTTTCAAAACCAAATTGCAGCTTGTTAAAATACAGTTCGCATTGAAATTGTGCAAATACTTACGCACTCTTTAAACACATTAAAACGCATTATCGTTAATCAGTCAATTAGAAAACCTGTTTTTTTTTCTAATGGTCTGCCATTCAACATCTCGGACCAACAGCCTGGTGGTTAATTACTTACAGAACTCTTTAGTATTTTTTTTTACAAATATTAATAAGAGTAGAAGTGTTAGAAAAGACTTTGTTTCGAGTTTTCGAATTATTACAAACACGTTGCATTTGTATTTATAGTTGCTTTCATTACTTATCTCTTTCCAGTCGCTAACTATATAAGCTTATATAATTTTCTAAATGTATTTATTACAACAGATATTAACGGCAGACTTTTTCATTTTATATAGTGCATGTCTATCGTTTTAGATTATTGCACGAAACCTTTATTGTATAGTATAGTTAAATTGTTCGTTGAATTTGGGACAGCTAGCTTTTGCTTACAAATGCAAGTTCTCTTCTGTGTTTTTTTTTCTGTGTGGTTCTGACCGATAAATGACGATTAAGCAAACATTCTTTTTGCAGTGTACGTATTTAAAAATAGTTAAGATTCTCAAATCTCCATGACATAAGATCGATCATTCATGATCGCGCAAGCTGATCAAATGAATGTGGACTATGGTAACCCGGCTAGCATCTAAAAAATCTTCTATTTTAATATACTTTTTTCGAGTCAGTGAATATCAAGGTGTGTGCGATATTCAATCCTAAATTATTAACTTCTTCCCAGCGTTCAGTCAATACATGTTTAAGCTCTTTCTTGAGTGTGGTTTTAAGACTACATAACAGAACTTTGGGCGTCAAAAGCTATCTATTTGATTTGCAAATGTTTTTTCATTAAGGAGAAACACTGAATGGTTTCATGCGTCCAATTCGGAGCTATACATCTTATTACAGTTTTATCTATCAAGTATGTTCACTTTCATGTTCTTTCATTTGATAAAACATTTAAATGTACAGCAACACTTCAAGGATTTGAACATTTTATAACACTACACAAATGTATGTGATAGTTATATAATATAACTCAACACAGTTACCAGTACGTTCCAATCACACATTTTGAGCAGGATGAAAAAACGATCATGTAATGTGTATATTCCTTTGGAAAGTAACGCATATGAAATATGATGCTTAAGAACTAAGACAGTAACATGTTGTACTTGTCCATTGTTCGAGTGGATAGTTCATTGGATTGCAATTTGATTAAGAATTTAGCCTAAACAGGTTCCATATTAAAATTAAATACAAGACTGTTTGACACTTCATAATTACAATTAACATATTTAAACTTATGAAGACACTTTTTTACTTAGGTCTCATCTGTTTCGGATTTTCTGTTTCTATGGCTGTCCCCTATTTGGATGTTGCAGTATTTTCTTGTTTAATTTATGTTATTTTAGGTTATTGAAGCAATATCATTTTAAAACAATAATGAATTCATGAATAACATAAATATGCGTACAAAAAGTAAAAATTCTATATCAAAATTCGCAAGGATTTGTATTTATATGCAAATAACTTAGAAACCCAAAATTTGAATATGGAAAAGTAATTTGATTCCCAGTTGCTGATGTGCAAAGAATATCACGTTTCAATGTTCTACGTCATTTTAATCTGTGTTTACCAACTGGGTAAGAAACGATTCTAGTAATTTCAACTCAAGAATAAAGGACGCTGTCAAAACATAATTGTTCTATCTTTCTAAAACTATCATAGTTTACTTATTATATGTTATTTAAAAAAAAACATCCCAACGCAGTAGGTGACAATACACACCAACAACGCGTTACAGAGTTTGCTTTTAAGAATACAATCATGTTTTGCCTTAGAACTCTTATTCCAAATAGCAAGCACTTTAATGACGTCATTGTTTCCGATTTATTTTGCTAATTGTTGTTCTGTGCGTCCCACCGAGAAAGTACTCGGTCTACTTGTCAGTTAAATATTCTACGTGATTATGATTAAGACCGTCAAGTGTTGGCAATAACTTTTAATCTACAATTGTGAAATTATGAAATGAAATTATTTTGTTCCGAATTCTATTTTAATCAGGGAGTAAAATAATAATTTCCCTTAAAGATTATCTGGTGCTTTTAGTACATGTTTATGTTTAACAAAATCATGGGAGTGTAATGAATTCCTAAGGAAGGAAGTAAATGTGTTGTTTATTTAAACTCCCTCTCAAAATAATACAACCAATACGTTTATATATTCTCAATTACGGCACATAAATAATGTTATTGATAAAACATTATGTAACGCATGTACACAATAACAAAGCGATTAAATCTGTGCTTTTGTTCGACTGAAAACATAAGACTTTAATATACTCACACTACCTATTCATGTCAGATTTTGACAAATCGATTTTAGACGAGTGCATATGAACATGTACATGAAGTTCAAAGGTTATACTAAATTACAAGTTTTGTAACATCATTTCAATTATTGGGTCATATAAAAACATTCTATTGGATTTATATGAATAAAAAAACGATGAAACATAAAAGAGTTTGTTATTGTTAACGGTGTCATGCCCTTCACAGGTTAACGAGATATAAACTTATCTGTTGTTGTTCAATTAGTGACGCGAAACGTCACATCTTTGATCGGGTAACTTGAACCAATATATCATAGGTCTGGATTGTGTGGTAAAGTTCTAGTCAGTAAATTTAATATATTATAAATGTGTTCAAAATATATTTGACTTTTCCTTAATCCTTTTTTTTAATAAACCAAAAACAAAAAGCCCCATTAACGCTCCAAATCAACGACTATTTCTTAAAATGTCCCGCAACAATATCTATGCATACGACACTTCAACACTAACATATTACCATGTTAGTGTTCGTGTTTCGTATGATTAGATATCGTTGCGGGAAATTAAAATCGAATTCATTGTGCCACAAAAAATGAAAACGAGCATTTTATATCTCGTTAAATTTATGCTACCATACCACATTTTGGCTATTTCTCTAAGGAACACTGATTTGCTATAGGTTAACTTTATTGTGCGAAATGATTTAAGTGTAATCAACATAAACGCACTACTTATTCAGAATTAACTGTATTTATAAATTGGCGACTCAATACAACATAGTTTACTTGCCTTGGTTTCAAGATAACGTTATATTGAAAAACCTTAATACCCAGGCAATAAGTTTTATTACTTGTTGATAAAGAACATACTGTCTAAACAAATCAACCAACATAGTTTTTGATAAAACAAAAACTCGGAAATTCTAAATAATTATTCTAGGGGAAGGTAAGTTCTTAACGCCCCCCTCCAATATTATGAGAAGCAGGATTTGTATTAGAAACAAGGCCACTAAAATGAACCGTATATGTTGCGGACGATCGAATATTTCCAACGAATGACAAATTCAACTAAGTGAGTCACACTTGTGATATATTTGTCGTACAAAACAAGTGTAGCGGAAGAAATGGTACATTAAATGTGATAAACTCGGATGGCTAAAGATTTTATATTCAAACCAAAACAAAAATGTTTCACTCAAAAGGAGGCGTTTTGGTCGCGAAATTATTTCCAGGCGACATTTGTAAGAGTTCTTTCAATCATTCACACGTCATTAACTCGACACATAACATTTTATCACGAGTTCATCCGAGATAAAGACGATCTTTATAAGACATGCGTCAGATATTGTTTCGACAACCGAAGACTTATCTTCGATAACGTATGTGTGTGGAGCTTAACATAATACAACAGCTTTATCTATCAAGTAGTTTCACTTTAATGTTATTTCATGTGATAAACCATTTAAATATATAGCAGTACTAAAAGGATTTAAATATTTTAATTTTAAAAAGCCACTTCAATATAAAGTTTGTGTTTATTTGAACAATGTTTTATGGCGGGTGTTATCATAGAATAATTATGGCCTTAAAACCAGCAGCATGATTTCCATAGAAGCATCCGGGTTTTCACTTCTTTACAGTAAAAGCGATAATCGCTTGCTTTAGACAGAGAAATACTAATTCATGTTAAAAGTGCGCACACGCAAGTCACAATCACACTTTCTTCCAGACTCCAAGTATAGCGGCGATCAAGAAGAAAAAGAAGCATGTAACACAGAAGTTAAGATTCGGTTGAGCGTCTATTGAATGTGTATTGGTTTAATTTCTTCGCACACGAATTTCAAATATACATGTGATAATTTGACAATATTTAAGAAGGAGACAATTGACATTTGTTGCATTTGTATAAATGTGTACTTATATCTCTGAAATGCTTTGACTAAATTTGAAAAAAAGACCTGCCATAAATGCGTTCAGCAACACGTGTATAAGAACATCGTTTACATTAGTACAGACTACACAATCTATAAACATGTGCACAAATAAATCATTTCAGTTGCCCAGTCGTTTCAATCACGTTTGGAGTAGGAAGCAAATTCGACCATCGAATTGTCAAATTATATAGGAAAGTAACACATATGAAATATGATGCTAAAGTACTTAGACAGTATTAGCCTGTAATTGTACTTTTACGATTGGACAGTTAAGTGTTTTGCAATATGATTACAAATATTGGTGTTCACAGATTCCATATATATATATATATATATATATATAATATTTACATATATACACATATATTAAATAAGGGACTGTTTGACACATCAATAATTTCCTTTGACATATTATAACTAATAAAGACACAATTGTGCGTAGGTTTCATACTTAGTAACATAATTAAGCGTACAAAAAGTCAACATTCCAATTTTAAAGTACGCAAGATTCCGTAGCAGTTTGCAAATATTTAGAAATAAATACGCACAATGCATTACACGGAGAAAAAAGGTAAACGGCTTCTAAATCAAAACTTCCGCTTTACAAACAATGTCTTTCTTTTGTTAGTATATATTTTAAGAGCGAGTGCAGCTCCTGAGAAATCTTAATGATAGAGCACAGATGCTTAAGCGTTCATGTTACTTAAAACTTCCGCTATCCTATACTTTGTAATTGAAGTGTTTCCAACTTGCATACAAACAAGACGACTTGAAGCGGTTTAACCCTATTATAATCTCGCTTTGTTTGCGGTTAAAACCAATTGTAAACTCGCTTTGTTTATCGTTTGCGATATCGGTACTTGTGAAATTTCCTTCCGCAATACACATTACAAAAACAATCATACGATATGTTAACGTTAATAATGTCTTGAGTGTTTATCGTAATTGACAACACATGAAGTAGTTGCCCATATTGAAATACTGAAGGGCGTAAGCGGGCGTCTCTAAATTAGTTCAATATCTCAACATTCACTTTAAGTCTTGAGTCATCACGTTTTGATGAATTTCAATTTTGTTAAGGCATGTCTTGATCGTAACCATTTTGAGGTTTAATATGTCTAAAATCAAATATGAAAACACTTAATTTATATATGTGCTGTACAAACCAGCTTCTTGATGCAATAATGCTGGTGGTTAATTTAATAATATCAATTGTGGAATTATACCGATATTAAAAATAAGAGCTGTCACCATTGGATGACATATGTCCCCTTTTCCCACATTTTTGTAAACCTAAACGCAAAGTGTTTTTTCCACATTTTTCGAAACCTAAACGCAAAGAGTAACGGAATTTCAGACGGACAGACAGGCGGACAGACGGACAGGACGATCACTATATGCCCACCTTCGGGGGCATAAAAAACACAATACGTGCACTAGCTCTAGATTTCTTCCATCAATAACTAAGTAATACATTGTATGAGCAAAATTTGTATCGTATTCGTATAAAATGTATGCAGTAATTTTCTTATTTTTACAAAAACCTCAATTGCATATTTTTCTTTATTTGGTAAATGTTGGGCCGATATCGTATTTAGTTACAAGAAGTAGGGCAATCTGGACTTAACAGGAAGCGATGGTGATCTCATGTACCGGACTGCATTGAACTTATGGTTAGGAGCGAATTAAAGTTAGCCATGTGTATCGTTTGAATCAGCAAGTGTTACATTTATCATCTCATGTAGCTAGATTTACCGGGCGAGTTTTGTTAGGAACTGAAAAAATATCTATGCATGTTATCAGCTTTGTATAGTACTTTGCCTTTTTTTCAAGGTAAAATATAATACAATTGATAAATGTCGTTGAAACAATGTCACTATTCTATATGACTAGCCATATTGTCGGAATATATTGTGTTTATGCAAGTCGCATTGAAAACAAGTTTTATTAGAACATCGCGTGCACGATTACTGAACTGCATTCACTTGCGTGTACGTGTTCAGTGTACACATATTTATTTTAGCGCTATAGGATTTAAAGCCTAAGGCTTATTTGAAACGCTGTCGAGTCCTTTTCCCTGGGCAAGAACCAGTACTTGGTGTCTATGGGGAAGATCTTAAGAACGCCCCCATAGTAAAGATCGAACCCGTGACTTCCCGGTCGTTAGGCGGACACTTTATCAACTACGCAACGGCGACGTTTTACGTGTTTCAATGTGGACTGATAATTGTCTGAAAATATCATACGAGAAACCTCATTTCCCCACGTTGTCTATAATTTGCGGCTAGATATCAAATGCCGAAACATGGGACACAGCAAAAAAAAAGCACAATATTTGTAAATGAAGTGCACATTTCATTTAAAGTCATATTTGTTGTTATCGGTCAAGAATAAAGGTTATTCTTACAGCAGAACGAAAAACAAAAACCTCTCCGATAATTTTATTAATCTGTAATGTAACAACCTGATGAACGTTTTTATGAAACGTCAAACTGTTTTGAAATGAATGAACATAATGTAATGAATGGATAGCTTAAATTGGTGTAATTTAATGAAAGAACAAAGGACATGCACTGAACTTTAAAGACAACCTTGTTCGATCTTCGTTTTTTTTTCAATAATAAATTGATAATATGTCTTGAAAAAACATTTAATACTTCTTTAAGGAGATCAAATGAATCCTACAAATCATAAACTGAAAGAAAGTATGGCACTTAATACTATAAATAACGTTATAAATCAACCCACGATCTTCACGAGTTTCTCAAGTACTCTAAAAGATATAATTGTGTCATCAAATAGGGTATATTGCTTTGACACCCGTGTGTTCGAAACCGATAAAGCTTTATGCTATCATTACGGCGATACATGCCCATCAAACCGGAAAAGCCATACATATAACGACTATACAAATGCTAACATGAAGTTATTCAACAAACGTATTGAATCTTATGATTGGTCTTACCTATTGATACGAGCACGATTAAGTTACTGAAAACGTATTTACTCTCGTGAAATCGTGTGTTCCGAATACAACCGTAAGCATTCGATCAACCGCAAATCCGTGGTATAACTCAAAAATTCGTTAAACGACTCGTGCACGAGATCAAAATGAACTCCAAGCAAATCGAACTGGGAAACTATCTGACTTGAAAACATTTAAACACTTAGTAAACACTCAATCATTCCAATTTAGTCTAACACACTTATCGTGTCAACAAACCCCAACATGTATTGGAAATAGATGAAAAGCCTTATGCAAAAACAAATCGTCCCTTTTAGACCATACATGTATACAGCCATTTATAAAAAATTATCAGTTATTCTTTGCAAATACATCTTCAACTAACGACTATTGTGTATCTGATAAAAATGTTGATGATAAAACCATCACGTTTAACTTTTTAATTCAAAACTTATACGAGTTGAAGCGATATAAAAATCCCCGAACAAGATATTGAGGATTAAATTAATAATCTTATTATCATTAAAGCACGCGGTCCTTAGGAAATAAGCCATATGAGTATAGCTTCAAGTCTCTGTCCTGCCTTTTGTCCGAGCACTATTCTACCTATCAACTTCTTATATATACAATCAAATATGTTAAGCGTTTAATAACAATAAAATCAAGTGCATGGCCTGTTTTGTCATTTTTACACGTTTATTTTTAACCTTCGACACTATGGTACATTGGGAGATATCTTAATGTTGCTTTTGAACTTTTTATCTGTTTGATCGCATTAAAATATAATTATAAGTGGTACTGGAGGGTAATTTTCTTGACATTTAATTAGATGTTGAGAGATCTACGCGGAAAAAAAATACAAAAAATAATAGTTGTCCAATCACCTAACAAACGTTCATTACCTATCAATTTGCCAGAAACGTCGTTAGTATATGCACGAAAAATCGAGATAAACTAAAACTGAACCTTGGGGTACTCCGGCTCAATTTATCATTTGTGAAGCAGGAATTAACAAACGCCCCGTAGATGGTATACTATGGTCATGTGTGCATACTATGGTCCTGAGAGCATACTATTGTCATGTGAGCATACTATGGTCATGTGATCATACTATGTCATGTTATTATACTATGGTCCTGTGAGCATACTATGGTCATGTTATCATACTATGGTCATGTGATCATACTATGGTCGTATGTGCATACTATGGTCATGTGAGCATACTATTGTCATATGTGCATACTAAGGTCATGTGAGCATACTATGTTCATTTGAGCATACTATAGTCATGTGAGCACACTATAGACATGTGAGCATACTATGGTCATGTTATCATACTATGGTCATGTTATCATACTATGGCCATGTTATCATGCTATGGTCATGTTATCATACTATGGTCATGTTATCATACTATGGTAATGTTATCATACTATGGTCATGTTATCATACTATGGTCATGTTATCATACTATGGTCATGTTATCATACTATGGTCATGTNTCATCATCATCATCATCATCATCATCATCATCATCATCATCATCATCATCATCATCATCATCATCATCATCATCATCATCATCATCATCATCATCATCATCATCATCATCATCATCATCATCATCATCATCATCATCATCATCATCATCATCATCATCATCATCA
Organism: Dreissena rostriformis; assembly: GCA_007657795.1. Classification (NCBI taxonomy): domain Eukaryota; kingdom Metazoa; phylum Mollusca; class Bivalvia; order Myida; family Dreissenidae; genus Dreissena; species Dreissena rostriformis. The sequence continues at coordinate 42,077 of VMBQ01007393.1, read as the reverse complement.
TCATCATCATCATCATCATCATCATCATCATCATCATCATCATCATCATCTTCATCATCATCATCATCATCATCATCATCATCATCATCATCATCATCATCATCATCATCATCATCATCATAATCATCATCATCATCATCATCATCATCATCATCATCATCATCATCACCACCATCATCATCATCATCATCATCATCATCATCATCATCATCATCATCAATACCTTGACCGGTTTGGCCGTTCATGGGAAATGAGGGACGACGATACAGAAATCCTCATCCAGTCAGGTCTGTTGTGTGCTGCTGAGAGTAATTCATCTACTGGAATGGATATCCGCTCTTTTACATGTTACATTCAGCTTTTCCTCTGACGGCCTCGGCGTCAAGCTCTCTCTAGCGTGCCCTCGAGAACAGTCTTGCAGATAGAGTCGTGCCTTGTGCTCCGTGTAGGAAATGCGGAGCAGTTTGCGGACACATTTATTTTCAAATTATCCTGCGCTTTGGGTCCGCATGCAGCCAGGTGTCCAGGTCACGCAGCCGTAGAATAGGATGGAGACTACGAGGGACGTGTAGATGCTGTACTACAAACTGCTCAGTCTGGCCATCACTGAGGTCGCCATTGAAATTCTTATTCGGACCTCAGCGGTACTGATACCATCCTTAGACATGGTTGCGCCCTAGAAATCGAAGCTGGTCACTTCTTCTAGCTTCTCGCCGTTCAGTGTGATGTCTGCACTGGTATTGGTCGTGCTGTTCAACATGATCTTCGACTTCTCTGTGCTTACCTCCATACCGTATGCGCCTGCTCATTAATTAAAAAGCTTTTATATACAAAACATTTATTTTGATTAAAATTCGTATAACGAGCAAATTAATATAGATTACATTACTCATTAGCATTCAAAGTATTTAGATATAGTGAGCACCCTGCGGAGGGGAAGGGAAATGATATGGTGTAAACAAATATATTTTGGTATATTATGTAAAAGTATATAAGTGTAGTGAACAATACATTAGTACCTTTTTTATTAGTATGATCATAGCTCGCTTTTGTAAAAAGCATGGTGTATTTATTTATATACGTTTTTATATACGTTTTTACCATTTTAAAACTACACAATTTTACATAACCAAGTTAATGAATTTCATCACACTCCCTTGACTAAGAAGCTATTTACTTATGTATATCTTTCTTATGTGTCTGCAGAGAGGACAGTTGCATAAAATCGTTCATATTACATTTATTTCATATACAATCATCATGATCATGGTTGCAATGCTGTATTTTATATACAATAGTCACGATTGCATGTCTGTATTTCATGTATAATCAGCATGATTGCAGATCTGTATTTCATATACAATCATCATGATTGCAGGTCTGTATGTCATATAGCACGTTATTTCACCTATATTTTGGTCGTTATATAACCGTCCGTTCACGATACGATTACTGGAAGCGTTATATAGATCTTAGATCTCTTGTTTATAGAATCTCAACATCAATTCGTAATTGGGTCACAAGTTGAGCGTGTGATTCGGGCTTCAATGTATGGGACAGTATCAAAATCAGTATCGCTTATATACCTATTATTTCGATGTTATCTGCTTTATTTTCCGTTCACGAGCTTGTGTCTCCAGTTAAAAATACACTTCTTTTGGTTTATATTAATACTAGTAGGGCTTTTTTTCTTGTTCTTACTTTTTAGTCACATTAAGAGGGAAATGTGTGAATCATATCGTTTAAGTGTCCACATGAGTTAAGCCGCATACAGCAATAACTAGGTGTGGCTCTTGTATTCTACACCTCCGGTTAATGAAGGTTAATACTGATGCATCTGATATGCCTCTGATAGATCTCGAGCTATGTGCTGGACAAGCATCACGAAGCTCAAACGGAAAACATAATTAAAAAAAAAAACTTTTTTCTTTTTTCCTGAGCTAGCATAAAGCAATTACATGATTTTAGTGTTGTCAACAACCACATTTGTGAACCTTACATTATATTATATGGGAATTGTTTACAAATGTTCGTATTTATGAAAAATTTCATTAAATGAATTTACTTGCCAAACTGTTTTATTTCAAATAGTTTTAAATAATTAGCATTACAATACACAGATTAAACAAAAATATGGCTGCCCCGGGGCTCGAACCCGTGGCGTTTATTAAGCGCTTTACCACCTTACCACGCATGCTTTTAAGTTATACAGAAGTTTAAACTCTATTTCGAGCATACACGTTTTTAAAATAATCGATTTAAGGCTTTACAAACGCTATTGCATTTTTCGATTTCTAAATGATCATGTACTTTTAACATTTGTCTTAGCCATAAGTGGTATTTCGCTTATTTGAATAAAATGCATACCTTCTTTTTTGATTCGTCGAGTATTTTCTTTGAAAATGATCATTATGCCATACTGTGAACAAGTCCTATGAGGCTCTTCTATGTCACTATACTAATGCTTTTGTAAGAGATTAAAATAAACAAATATAATACAATTTACAGCTATTACGAGAAAATCAATAAACTCAGACAGTTAAGCTGTATTCATTTACAAAAGTCCATAACAATACCCCGCACAGAAGGACACGTACTTGCTAACTCGTTTAAAGTATCCGTATATAACGTCACGTTTGTCGCCACAGACTGTTAAATCGGTGTTACTGTAGGAGATTTGGTTTATTTAAGACCGTTACTTCTGTATTGTAAAGTACAGATCGGACACCAGAGTACATACACAGGTGTTCATTGACGCTGAAGTCGCTTTGTACCGTTCACAATTTGCAAGTAAGATTATATTTTGTATTCATTTTAACGTTAGACTATTACATTATCATGTATATATTGCAAATAAAAGTGTTGTATTATTGTTGATAGATGTACACTCTTTAATGTGTAAGTGATTAGGTCTGCTGCGGTTGGACAACTTTAACGATAAAGTTAGCAGCAAGGTAAGGTTAGGTTAATTTTCATGCGTTCGGAGAGAAATCGTTATTGAGTCTACATAAATTTCAGCAGTAAACGCATTTGAATGTACTTCCGATCACAATAAACTATTGTAATATTCTTTTCATATTCTTGAAAAAATAAACGTCAAGTGAGCATACCCAACTTCAGTGTAATATCACGTTTGCAACTGATCAAAATCAATGATAGGATTTACCTTTGAATTTAATAGGAAAAATACCGATCGGTTTATTCAAAAGTTACTATCTTAGTTGAAATATTAGGATTGATTTGGAAACTCCTCAATGGCCTTGCATGAAACAATATATAGATCCAGGTTTTTATTTGTGATTTAATACCAGTTAATAATGTCATGTTTTATACAATTCGAACACAATTATTTATTAAGCATATTTTCCCCCATCATGATACATATAACTAAAATTCGGGTATGCATATAAAGGTAAGACCTTGAATTATTGTTAAAACCATACATGTGTGTAAATACAACATATGAATATATAAATTTCCCGTACAACTTATGTATGTTGTTCAATAACAATTAATATTAGCATAATATCAAGATATTGGCGATAAACCGTTTAGAAATATACAATAGTAAACACAAAATCGTATAACTTCAAAATATATTTTTATCTGTAGACAAACAGACGAGTATAATGTTACTTCTTCTATTATATCATTACGGTCTGCCGAATAAACATAAAAAGTTCATTCAATCGATAATTTACACGAATACAACCTTATTGAGAACCACTCGGGTAGTAATTAAATATAAGACCTATATATGAAAGCAACGCCAGACGAAGTGTCAGCTTACGTTTTCAAAACAGTTTTTCTACTATATAATTTAATTTAATCAAGGTAATGAATTCGAGCACACTTCTTTGACAAAGAACATAACTATTTACTTAGATATGACTTTTTATGCGTCTCTCGAGAGGATAATTAAATTATAAATTGCCATAATACATATATTTTATAAACAATCATCATGATTGCATGGCTGTATTTCATACACACTCATCATGATTACATGGCTCTATTTCATATACAATCATCATGATTGCATGTCTGTATTTCATATACAATCATCATGATTACATGGCTGAATTACATATACAATCATGTGATTGCATGGCTGTATTTCATATACAATCATCATGATTGCATGTCTGTATTTCATATACAATCATCATGATTGCATGTCTGTATTTCATATACAATCATCTAGATTGCATGGCTGTATTTCATATACAATCATCATGATTGCATGGCTGTATTTCATATACAATCATCATGATTGCATGGCTGTATTTCATATACAATCATCATGATTGCATGGCTGTATTTCATATACAATCATCATGATTGCATGGCTGTATTTCATATACAATCATCATGATTGCATGGCTGTATTTCATATACAATCATCATGATTGCATGGCTGTATTTCATATACAATCATCATGATTGCATGGCTGTATTTCATATACAATCATCATGATTGCATGGCTGTATTTCATATACAATCATCATGATTGCATGGCTGTATTTCATATACAATCATCATGATTGCATGGCTGTATTTCATATACAATCATCATGATTGCATGGCTGTATTTCATATACAATCATCATGATTGCATGGCTGTATTTCATATACAATCATCATGATTGCATGGCTGTATTTCATATACAATCATCATGATTGCATGGCTGTATTTCATATACAATCATCATGATTGCATGGCTGTATTTCATATACAATCATCATGATTGCATGGCTGTATTTCATATACAATCATCATGATTGCATGGCTGTATTTCATATACAATCATCATGATTGCATGGCTGTATTTCATATACAATCATCATGATTGCATGGCTGTATTTCATATACAATCATCATGATTGCATGGCTGTATTTCATATACAATCATCATGATTGCATGGCTGTATTTCATATACAATCATCATGATTGCATGGCTGTATTTCATATACAATCATCATGATTGCATGGCTGTATTTCATATACAATCATCATGATTGCATGGCTGTATTTCATATACAATCATCATGATTGCATGGCTGTATTTCATATACAATCATCATGATTGCATGGCTGTATTTCATATACAATCATCATGATTGCATGGCTGTATTTCATATACAATCATCATGATTGCATGGCTGTATTTCATATACAATCATCATGATTGCATGGCTGTATTTCATATACAATCATCATGATTGCATGGCTGTATTTCATATACAATCATCATGATTGCATGGCTGTATTTCATATACAATCATCATGATTGCATGGCTGTATTTCATATACAATCATCATGATTGCATGGCTGTATTTCATATACAATCATCATGATTGCATGGCTGTATTTCATATACAATCATCATGATTGCATGGCTGTATTTCATATACAATCATCATGATTGCATGGCTGTATTTCATATACAATCATCATGATTGCATGGCTGTATTTCATATACAATCATCATGATTGCATGGCTGTATTTCATATACAATCATCATGATTGCATGGCTGTATTTCATATATAACAATCATCATGATTGCATGGCTGTATTCATATATAACAATCATCGTGATTACATGGCTGTATTTCATATGCAATCATCATGATTGTATGGCTGTATTTCATATACAATCATCATGATTACATGGCTATATTTCATATACAATCATCATGATTACATGGCTGTATTTCATATACAATCATCATGATAACATGGCTGTATTTCATATATAACAATCATCATGATAACATGGCTGTATTTCATATATAGTCATCATGATTGTATGGCTGTATTTTATATACAATCATCATGCTTGCATGGATGTATTTAATATACAATCATCATGATTGTATGGCTGTATTTCATATACAATCAACATGATTACATGGCTGTATTTCATATACAATCATCATACTTGCATGGATGTATTTCATATACAATCATCATGGTTGCATAGCTGTATTTCATATACAATCATCATGCTTGCATGGATGTATTTCATATACAATCATCATGATTGAATGGCTGTAATTCATATACAATCATCATGATTGCATGGCTGTATTTCATATACAATCATCATGATTGCATGGCTGTATTTCATATATAACAATCATCATGATTACATGGATGTATTTCATATACACTCATCATGATTGAATGGTTGTATTTCATATACAATCATCATGATTGCATGGATGTATTTCATATACAATCATCATGATTTCATGGCTGTATTTCATATACAATCATCATGATTGTACGGCTGTATTTCATATATAACAATCATGATTGAATGGCTGTATTTCATATACAATCATCATGATAGTGTGACATTATGCAATAGATTCAATTTATAGTACATGAATTAATCGGATGATCCCATTACACCTAGCAGACCTAAAAGCACATCAATACCAAAAGTAAGTTAGAGCATAAGTGGATAACTTCTACTATTATTTTCTGACTTAGTTTTTGAAGTTATACTGGTATAAAATTTGTTACAATAAAACGACCGATCAGATTGCGTGTCATTGTGTTTGTTTATATAAAGCAGCGATGCATTGCCAAAAATCGTAATACTGGTATAAAAATGTATGATAATAGACGTATTTCAAATATTTGTATTGGCATATACATTAGTTTGACGGCAGCCACTCCATTGATGAATGCATATCGGCAGTTTACACTATTGTTTATTACATATTAAAACAATTTTTTATTTATAACGCGATTCTTAGAAGAGCATTTTAATGAAATCTGTAAGATTTATATTTATTTAAAAACGATAGAGAATGTGTACTTATTCTTGAACTTATCAAAATATCAACTGTATCGTGGCATAAAACTTCCTTAAGTTAACCAGCTATTGAAAGGTAAAGTTCGAACACGATTTACTACTTGTTACGATATAAAACTGTTCTATAATCTTTACATATTACGATGACATAGCACTGCCAACTAGTGACATACGTTTTATATGGGACTGATAGGTTATGAAATATTTATCTTACTTAATTTAAGGCTTGCTCATTTTGGAAGATCGCTGGAAAACAAAACGTGGATTGTGTGGTTAGTTTCCTGAACCGTCCTCATAACTGATGTGCGGAATTGTATTCATATGATTCTTACTGCTATAAAGCCCTTACCTTTTTCACAAAAAAGGGCAGTAAACACTTAAAAGCATAAGCATTAGCACTTCATACTTATACCCAAGCTGAACTAAGAAACGTGTGAGTGTGTCAACACCGACCGACGTAATATGTGTGAAATATTTATAGTACTAGAAGGGTTTTGCTAGTTCTTACTTATTATTTACACTAAGGGGGAAATGTGTGAATCATATTGTATATGTGTCCAAAGGAGTTAAACCGAATACAACCGAATACAGCAGTTAATTATGATGAATTAACAAAGGGAAACAAAAACTATAACAATAACAAAATACGGCCCCGAGGTTCAAACCAGTGACGTTTATTACGTGCTTATCATCTTACCACTCATGCTTTAAAGTTATACAGAAGTATAAACGCTATCTCGATCATACACGTTTTTAAAATAATCGATTATAAGCTTTCCAAACGTTTTATTTTTTTTTCCGATTTCTGAATGATCGTGTACTTTTAACATGTGTCTTAGACAAAAGTGGTATTTCGCTTATTTGAATAAAATGCATACCTTCTTTTTTGATTCGTTGAGAATTTTCTTTGAAAATTATTATTTTGCCAAACTGTGAACAAGTCCTATAAGGCTCTTCTATGCCACTATATGAATGCGTGTGTGAGAGATTAAAATAACACAAATATAATACAATATACAGCTATTACGAGAAAATCAATAAACTCAGACAGTTAAGCTGTATTTGTTTACTAAACTCAATACATATGCCCTGCACAGAAGGACACGTACTTGCTAACTCCTTTAAAGTATCCCTATTTAAAATCACGTAATGTCGCCACAGATTGTTAAACCGGTGTTACCGTAGGATATTTGGGTTATTACTGGATAGGAAAGGTCACAATATACTAAATAGTTTCCTTATATGTTTTAATGTAAAAGCGACAACTTTGACCGAAAATAAATACAACATTTTGTGCATAGAGACCCCCATAACCATACATTTTCTTAACGGGCATTCTTAGTTGAATTGATTTAACAATAAAACAGATTTGTCATGTACAAACCAAAACAGAATTTGACTCAAATCAAAATCGACTGTTTTTGCACCTTCTTTTTTCGGCGGTTTTCTAGTGGATTGTAACCTTTTTCAGTGCCAATTTTCACTTTAATCTCTCACTTTATCCTATTTCAGGGATTTAGTAGTGAACACCTATGCTTACCCTAGCAATATCTCTAGACGATAAAACCTGAACAACAGCCTAAAGTGTAAAACATGCCTTCGAGGAAAATATGATGTTTTTTTTAGAGATTACAGTCCTTCATGACTCGATTATTTAGTATATTTAACCTAAAGTACAAATCGGATACCAGAGTACATACACAAGTGTTCATTGAAGCTCAAGTAGATTTGTACCGTTCATAATTTTCAAGTAATATTATATTTTGTATTCATTTAAACGTTAGACTATTACATTATAATGCATATATTGCAGTTAAAATAAGTGTTTAAGTGTTCATAGATGTTTTGAGGGTTTTATGTGTAATCGATAAGTTCTGCTGCGGTAAGAAAACTTTAACGATAAGTGTAGCAGCATGGTAAGGTAAGGTTTACTTTCATGCGTCCAGAGCAAAATCGTTCTTCAGTCTTTATATATTTCGACAGTAAAAGCATTTGAAAGTAAATTTGATCACAATAAACTCTTGTAATATTCTTGTTATATATTCTCGTAAAGATTAGCGTTTATTTCGCATACCTACCTTCAGTTAAATGCCACGTTTGCAACTAATAAAAATCGATGACATGATTTAACAAACGAACGAACAAACAAATGTATGAAAAAACATCAATCATCCAATCAACCCATCAATCAATTAATCAATTAATAACTCAATAATAAGACTGCATTGCGCTTATCAACACATTTGCATACTGGCATTTGTTCTATTCAGTGCCCACTGTAGACCTTATCTTGTTTTCATTACAATACTGAAAAGAAAGCCTGTGAAAAAGTGCCCACTGTAGACCTTATCTTGTTTTCATTACAATACTGAAAAGAAAGCCTGTGAAAAGACCTTGAAAATAACTTAATAATATTTTCTATCGCACGAGGACACCTGCGCATATAATGTAACTGTTTGTATTATTTTCAAAAGCATTTTGAATTAATATAATAAGTTCATTCAATCGATCATTGACATGAATACAATCATATTGCGAACCACTCGGGCAATAACTAACAATAGGCCTCTATACACCTATCTACCTATTATAATTTTGACTGTTGAATTGTGCGCTTAAGACTTGCTATCTTGAACGGCGTTCAACGACATATATCAAACTTTGAATCAATATTATTTGATGGGACTCAAACATAAAAGAAAACGTCTTTAATTTTGGCATTACATCAGTGTTAACCTAAGTCTTCATCTTCAAGGTTTAACACCTAGGATTTACCGTCCGTGAACAGAACCACACAGGACGGTTAAGAACGAATAATCTGAAGAATCTATGTGCCTCTATTATTCAAATTGGCATTAAACACGCGCTAATTCAGTCTCTAGTATGTTTGTGAACAATAATAATAAAAGGTATGCTGTTATATATTTTACAAAAGACTTTTACTGTATGATAACATTAGTATAACCTAACATACAGGCGTCGAAATAAAAAAAAAACAACACATGCACTATAGCTTTATATTATTTTTGGGTTATAAGTGTTTTATTAATATTTACGTTTTGCCTTATTAAAAATGGTTATGTTTTGTATTTTAGAACAGCCTGGGATATATGTATACAACATAACGTAGAATGGCATGTGTTGTAGAACACAAATGACATAAGCTGACATATGCAAATTGACGTTCATGGCATGTCAACCTGAAGTGTCCGATTGATCAAAAACGTGCTTATTATATCAAGACCGGTATATACAAAATTAATAACAAAAATTAAAGTAATGACAATGGGGACCATTTTCTCAAAAGAAGTTCATGCCACATTGTCAATAATGTACGCAAACAAGGATAGAGTTGACATTCGTATTATGAATGAGTCTGCTGAGGTAATGAAAGATGTTATGAATGAATTAAATGCACAAGTGAAAAACATAAAAAAAGAAATATCTAAGAGGAATAAAAAAAAAGATGACAATGTAACTTCAACTGAGATCAGCGATGGTGGCAAGCGTATACAGGATATTGATCGTTGTGATCACATGCTTCAAGTCTCATTGCCAACATTTATGTTTCACGGAGGCTTTTGTTCCACTGAATGGCTATGTGGCATGATGATCGCGCTTTCGTCAATAGGACAAAATATAAAGTGCCAGCTGCTTAATTTGGAGCTCCAATCAAGTTGCAACGTTAACACAGATAGTTCGCAAATAAAGTCATCTGAGATGATATCACACTTGATATCATGTGACATTTCAAATATTGAGCTGTACGTCAAAACGGGTAGCAGTGTGTTATTTGAAGTGTTTCGTAATACGAACATACGTGAACTGACGCTGGGCTCGGCTGATGCTGTTTCACACGTATCACAGATTCTACCAGCTTTCTGCAATTTAGAAACACTTCTTCTTGTAAGGGGGTCATATATGGATCGTTTTGATCTCCAGCTACCAGTCTCGTTGCAAAGACTAGGTTTCAAAACATGATATTGTTCCAGTGTATGGCTGTGTAGCCTTATTCACGCGCTTTCTTCACTACGACGTCCTATAGAGTGCCATCTGTTGGATTTGGAGCTGCAATCAGATGGCATCGTTGACACATCTAGTTCGCAGATACAGGCATCTGCAATTATATCTAACTTGATGTCATGTGACATGTCAAATATTACGCTGGTTTTCCGAACGGGTAGTAGTGAGTTGTTTGAAATGCTTCGTGATACGAATATATGTAGGCTGTCACTTGGCACGCCTGCTTCTGCTTCACACGCATCACAGATTCTACCAACTCTCTGCAAGTTAGAAACACTTATATTAAGGGGGTCATATATGGATCATTTCGATCTCCAGCTTCCAGTCTCGTTGACACAATTATGTTTTAATGTGGGTTATTGTTCCAAAGAATGTCTGTGTAGCCTGATGACTGCGCTTTCTTTAATAGGACATCCTATAGAGTTCGGTCTACATGATTTCGACCTTCAGCCAAGTGGCACAGTTAACACATCTAGTTCGCAACTACAGGCATCAGAGATGATATCAAACTTGATGGCATGCAACATGTCCAATATTACGCTACACGTCAAAACGGGCAGTAGTGAGTTGTTTGAAATGTTTCGTAATACGAATATACGTACACTTCACATTGGCACGGCTGCTGCTGCTTCACACGCATCACAGGTTCTTCCAACTCTAAAACAATTGGAAGAAATAGTTTTCTTTTATGGACTCGGTATGGATCGATTTGATTTTACATTATCACCAAATGTACAATTATTTATATTGAGATGCGATAAATGTTCATCGGAATTGCTAAGTAGTTTGATGATCAAGATGTCTAAATTGAAACGAGGTGTGCGTTTCTTCTTGAGGAAATGTGTTGTATCATCAAATACAGAATCCAGCCAATGTAATTCTAAATCATCTGTATTGAGATGTGATGAGTTATCTAAGGTGAAATTCGAGGTTGTGATGGACAGTCCTGGATTATATAGAACATTATCTGCTCTCCCAATTACTAGTCTGAATATGACGCAAATTGAACACAGCGATTGTTTGTCTCAGACATTGCCTCTTCTCGCTCATTTGGAACAGCTGCGGATTTGTTTAAATGATAATATACAAATCAATCTACCCGTTTTTATTAAATATGTGTTCGTTATTTTTAAAAGTATTTCACCGTCATATTTGCGACAAGTCGTGCAGAACGTAGTAACTCTTGGACGTAGTATCCAATGCAAACTTTTATTCCGATTGGATGAAGAGGAAGGCAATTATGAATCTTCAAAACAAGCATTTGAAGCTGTTCACACAATAGAGGTTCAACAGTTTGATGTTGTGGATAAGCGATCTGAAAATACATTTGATGTTTCACTTTCTGGAACTGCTGATGACACTGACGACGACGACGATAATCATTTATTACGAAGGGAAGGATACATAGATTCAAAACCATGGAAACGCTATTGCAAAATTCGACTGCGAGTTAATATTGAGCAGAAGGAAAATGAAAGCATATAAGCGTGAAATATAGACTGCAATATGTTCACTACTTTATTGGGCAGATCGAATGTTGTCACAGGCATATAAAGTGATAAGTTTTAACATGCTCAAAGTTCAATGTTGTTTTTTTATTACATCATTTCATGTATTCAAAACCATTTTTAGGTTTCCTGCTCCCTTTAAAAAAGTTATTGTAATGTGAATTACTAAATCATGTAGACATTTTTCAATTCCCTTAGCTTAATAAGTCAAGGCCGATTTTGATAAAACATGTCAAGGTAAATTAAGCTATCTGCCGCTTATGTTAAGCCTAGTTTTTTTATACGGAAAATGTATTACGTAATCATTACCATATTTTATGCACATCATGTGTGTTTATTGATTTACTCTCATGGCATTGTATATGTCTAAATACACGTACATTTACTGATTTCTATAAAGTGGGTGCTAAATTCGGTTTGTTGTAACATAGCTATTTAATCACTAAAATTGTAGGGCGGCGGATTATCGTCAATCACATTTTTCGTGTCTTTATGATTTTGATTATTACCAGGAGAAAAGTTTTTTGTTTTTTAAATTCTGTACGTATGATACATCAAACGTTATTTGATAATTTGTATTTTTATGGGATTTTCACATTTATTGTAAATTTATTTTAAAGTTGTGCTTAAAATTGTTGTTATTTTATTATGTACGTATGATAAAGAAAACGTTATTTGATGATTTGTATTTATATATGCTTTGTACAATTATTTTTTAAGTTGAGTTGTAATTATTGTTGGTATTTACTAATGGAGATTTTTTCAATTGGATGGCAGTCATGTCTTTCTTTATAAAGCAAGTAGCTTTGCGTTGCAATTATTTTGGTCATGTGAATACCCAACATCCGCGCAGGATGTAACTGGTTCCAAGCATAGCTGTTAGAAAACCACACACACCATTGATGTCGACCTATTCAAATATAATTGACATAATCCAGTTTGTTAAATTCTATTTCGACGACATTTATACTGTAATCCATATATAAAATGACAATTTTGGTAATTTGAAGTGATTTTAACTAAATTCGAAAACGTAACTAACTGAAAATCCTTCCATGTCTGGAAAGAATGTACTTGTGGATGCATTATCTAAAAGTAACCCGCATGGCGAGTTGACACAGCGAATACAATATATTTGGTGAATACAAAACCATCGAAATAAACTGGAATTTTTATTCTATATTACTGCTGATAAATTTGAATTTCAATGCTGTTATTAAAAATATTTTATTTACAGATTTACGTATTTAATTACTTCTGTGATAAGTGTAATTGTGTTGTGTTGTATATACTGTACTGTTTACTATAGGCAATTGGTCACTTGCTTGTTACTAAATACTAGCAAATGGTTAAAAGAATTGACATCCTCAATTTTTAGTTTATTTCTTCCAACAGTGTGTGCTGTATATTTAGATATGCCGTTTCCGCACACGATTTGGTATGTGATTATAGTACACTTCCTTAATGCCGTGAATAAACTACACTATCATTTGCATCACGACGATTATAGGACATTAGTTTGTAATTGATCTATAATGCGAAGTTCTCGTCTATATATTATAACATGTTTTTCTACGTTAATTATGTCCTTATGTTTGCGTTGTATTGATGGTTCTTAATCAGATTTGAAAGGCATGATGGACCCAGATAGCCTCATGCCTTGACATTAAAATATAATTGCGGTTAACATAAATGATTATAATGAACGCCGTGTTATGATAATTAATTAGACGCTTTATTCCCATAGTTATATATGCCAATTATAAAGTGATTGTAGATAATTGTAACTTAATTTAATCAAGCTGGTGTTTTTGTGGATACAAATATATCTGTTAAATGCAGTTTCATGATTCAATATTAACACTTACACTGTATTTACTATGTTTTGATGTTATTTTTTTTAACGAGAAATAATTTTTCTTCTTATTATTCTTGCATTGCATATTTCTCTAGAATTTTCAAATTATATAAATCTAGAAAATGTTTTAATGCAGATCTTTATTTAAAATTTACAAAACTGCGGTCGTTGTTTGGTCTTTTTGTTTGCTAGGTTTAAAAAATACATATTAACCACATTGTTTCCGAGAATGTATATTGTTTTGTGAATAACAATTGACCCTTATCTTTGGTTATATACATTTATTTTAAAACGTGAGTATGTAAAATGTAAGTAACGGAAATACACTGTTAGATATCAAGTTTTGAAATAATCGTTTTTGCTAAAACGCTTTTATTACCTGTTTAATTCATGTTTTTCATGTTTTATGCAAACTTAATTGTGTTGTTAATGCCTTAACATAAGCACGTCAGTTTCAAAATGAATAACGTAAATCGCTATGTAATGAAGTATGCAAAACAATATATAAACTTTTTAGCAAACGTCGTGTATGCAAAAGCCTACCTCGCTCAACTCAACGCTCAACTTTAGTAGACAAACGCACACAAACACAACATTAATTTTATAAGACAATCATACTCGAAAAATAAATACATCAGTATATTTCTGTTGAAATAGATCAATTAATTTTTATTGCAACGGACCGTTAAAAAGTATTGTATATTTGCCTATGATGTTATGCTTGTTGTTGCTTTGTTGTTGTTATTGTGCCCATTTAATGATACGTTCGTTTCGTTACTGTTTTTTTTCTTCAAATTTACTCTTTAAGTTCAGCAGTTCTGTATCAAATATAGAAATTGTGCAAATAATTACCATATAGTTATCGTCAAAAGCAATAAATAACAAAACGGAAAAAGTACGATTATCGGTTCTTAAATTAAAAAGTTACACATTTATTTATTTATTTTGAAAAATAAAAAAATAATTGAAATACGAGTTCATAAAAAAGAAATGAATATGCAAACAACATTTGCATAAACACATAAATTGTACTATTACATGATATACATTTGACATACAACAATATTTGCAAAGCGAACATAATTGACAATATATTTTAACCTTTTATATAGTTTAATGAAATATTGCTATAATTGTATCGAAAATGACGAACTGTTCAAGAAAAAAAGCGAGCGTGTCTTGTCACTTTTTCAGTGAGACAACACGAATTGTCTGTTAGTTAAAAGTTTTTTTAGATCAAGGCTTTATTACAAAGTTATGTTTTTGACTACTTTTTTATCATGTTTGAGCGTCAATGTAATCATAATATATATCATATTATCTGTTAAAATATACTGTGTCTCTGTACGTTGATATTTAAATGTAACGTCTCCATGTTTATACCTAAGTTAAGACAGAGGAATTATGGTTTTTATTGATTATGTTAAGGATCAGTTGACAAGATATTTAGTTATATAATCTGTGTGTATAACATTTTTAACAGTTATATATATAATAATATGGCTAGACAAATGACGAAAAGGAACCAATAATACTATGTACGCTTATGAGAAATATTTATATTTAGGAAGTATTTGTTAAATAATGAGGATTGGATTTTACGTAGCAATGTTGTGCTTGGGTGAACACAATTTAATGCATTACAAGTATTATTAAAATATATTGAATAACAAGAAAATGATTAAACATTTTCAATATGATAACATATTACTTAACATTTTCATGTAACCATTGGACAAATCGAGACAGAGGTAAACAATTTTAAAGCTACATTGATAACTATTTATCTTAACTTTGAATTTCTTTTTATGTCCTCTCTCAATCATTTCTTAAACAAAATGAAAGGGTAAAGCCTTAAAACATGATTTTGCAATAATTTACGTTTGGAGAGTATACTCAAGGGAGTTGCAAGAATATATTTCAATCTAATGACAATTGTCAATTGTTTTGAATAGCAGTTCCTTAGACAATCTTTTTCACTAAGGAATGTTAATTATTATTATGTTTGAGAGAACAGAAAGGAGAAATACTTGTATGTTGATTAGCTATGCTCATTAAAAGGCTATGCTTGCGTACAGAAGTATCGAAAATGTGAAAATAAGTGTTATAGCACTTAATAATTTCACATATTTTCATATTTTTTAATTTATATCAATTCATACAAGTGACATTTTACCGGTAGTTGAAATAAATGTCAGTGAACGGACTGTCATTTCTTCATGTTTTAATGTAAATAATTTATTGTTTAAAAATAGTATTTTGTAATGAGTTTTGGACTAATCAAGAATTTATGAAAATACAAACACAAGTATTGTTTAAATTTAATTGAGTGTATTTTTTATGTTATGTTTGGTTGCTTATATTCAAATTAAAAGAAAATTTTAGTCTGGAGAATATGCAAAGTGTACACAGAGTGGTTAAATAGCCACATATCACCACAAAAAAGATAAACTTCATCGAGTAATACATTTATTTAAACATCAAATGAAAAAAAATGTTTTGCATTTGCTATGCTTACTAATTGTATGCGGCTTTGAAATATTGTTTATTTGAAAGTTTTACAAAACTATTTCTGTTTGTTGTATTTTTAAGAAAATATCATCATATATATTGTACTCATATACATTTTTAGGTCATACTATGTTACAAATTTACGATTATTCTATAGAATGCAAACACTATGTATTCATATATGTTTGATAACACTAATACACATTTGTCTTGCTAACTGTGATTGTTGTTTTCACTGAACATAATGAGAATTTATTCAACTTGAACATAAAATGTACATCATATCATATGTACACAAGACCTATTAGTTGTCAAAGATAAGCACATACCACATTGCGTAAATTGTTATTATTACACATTCGAATAATCTATCTAAGAGTGGTGAGTTTGTAAATGAGAAAAGTAATTAACTCACAGGTGTGTATAAGATATTGTTAAATAAGTTAAACGAGCACTGAAAGTATAATAGTAACATGTATTTACAATAAAACAAAAAAAAAGCTTGTAAAAGAAATAAATTCATGAACTTGTACATTATTCAACTATGTTGGAAAATGACAGTCACGGTCTAAACCTATGTTTTGCTGAAATCCAAAGCTGGCTGGATTCTACAGAAAATTACGAAGTATATAAAAAGTACAGCTACTCAATATTCAAAAAGCGATTGATGCATGCAGTATTTTGAAAATTTATGGTAATCAAACTAATCATTACTCTTGTTAACATAAACATATTTAAAACTGCATTAATTTAATGTAAATATGTGTAGAACGGAAATGAACATTGATTTGCCTAATAATTTACCAATTAGGACACTGCACTTTGGATTATTTCCCAAATTACATATTAATACTACTGGTATTTTATTTGAAAACACGTGTGGGAAAATTATTATTGAGATTCCTTCTGCCCGGAATTTGATTTTTTTTACCAATACTACAATCTTAGATTGTTGATGAAAGGAGACTATCATACCGAGTTGAATATGACACAAAATGGCATTAAAGAATATATATAACAAGATGGACGTGTAAATTAAAAAAAAACAATTGCTTTTATTATTCTTATTGTTCATACTTTGCAGAAGTATGATTGTATATTGATGGTTTTACTGTTGTAAAACGACATGTAGATTAAAAAATAAATAAATAAAAACATAATTTATTAAACTAATTTAACTATCTTACGGATATTCCGGAGATTGTCGATTTATCACGATCAAAGCCTCCTAATACTGTTATTTAATGCTATGTCTTGATGTTCTAAGTCATCTCGTCTTGCAGAAAATAAACTTTAGACTACCTTAGACAAGTTCGTTGGTTTTTAATTTATATATTCAACCACCAGGCAAGGAATATATATAATAATTAGCGCTGAATAAACGAAATAACATTTAATAAATAAATAAGAGTAACATTCAGAGTACGGAATAAATAATGAAATATCCTAAAATCATCCGAAAGATCCCGAGTAAAAATTAAACAGTTATCAATCATACATTATACTGTATGACAGACCTATGATACCGTGCGTTTGAGAAGTTTAGAGACTTAACAAATGAATTGAAATACGGTAAAATTGACGTACATGTGTACTTCGCTTTGCTTTCGTAGCATTTGCAACCAATACGCGTTCTTGTTACCAAAAAATAATGGTCGGCAAAAACCCGGATTCTCTGCATTTCGAAGTGTACTTTTTTGTAGAGTGTTGAACGCTACATCGGCAGTCAACATATTACGATGAGACGCTCGAGATTTGTTCATGCGGCATTTGTCTGAGACACAATGTTGTTACCTGTACGAAAATAGAAAAGGTCTCGCTTAGATACTTGACTAAATCAGGCACCAACAATAGTCGCCATGACATGTTATGTTAGTGCGTTCCAATCATAATAAATGTATTGATACGGCATGGTTATGAACGTAATATGTTAACTGTCTGTAACAAGTACGTGTTCTAACATTTGAGAGTGCTCGTACCATAGAATGAGGACTTATTGATACCCGAAATGATGAGAATTTTATGATTGGTGCGATAATATTTAAAATTAAATAGAGGTCTAATAGAAAGAGAAATCATGAAATT
Source organism: Dreissena rostriformis (assembly GCA_007657795.1). Lineage (NCBI taxonomy): Eukaryota > Metazoa > Mollusca > Bivalvia > Myida > Dreissenidae > Dreissena > Dreissena rostriformis. The sequence goes on along the minus strand of VMBQ01007393.1, from coordinate 23,260 downwards.
TGTGAATTCTTAGTAAGAGAGAGAGAGAGAGGCACCGGCGAAAAAGTGTTGTTCGAAAAAGCGTTTTGCAATATATTACTTTTTGTTTTCGTTGACATAGTTCAAGCATTCTTTATAGTTAGGTGGATTTTAATTAGAAAAGGGTGTTATAAACTCCCCGTAATGCAATTGTATGGCCTCAGTATAAAGAATACAGTCAAACCTGTCTCAGAGACCACCTTTTAATAGAGACCACCTGTCTATAAAGACCACAACCATTTCCTCCCAATCCTTTCAATTCCTTTCAATCGACCCTGCGAATAAAGACCACCCGTGAACAAAGACCATAACGACCAAATCCTTTTAGTGGTCTTTATTGACAGGTTAGACTGTAAATGATAAGTCCGTCATTTTTCGTTTAAGTGTTTCTTGCTGACGGCGCCACAAGAGCTAGTGATTTTACTAAGTGCTTCCATAATTGTCACTCTTGTTTATGGACACTATACAAAATTAGAAATAATCATTAATGTGTGACTTACTACTTTCCCGCCCGCTCGCTTCAAATTCTAATCTATATATCCTTTCTGCTCTATTCATAATTATTCACTTAAGTAATTATAATTTAACTTAATTCTTTTTAACACAAACACATGTACTTTCTATCTGAATAAATCCTTCTCCCACGAGATCAATAAAATACACAAAGATAATACGTCAATCAGGCAAAATACGCCCAAGAGTATTATCTTGGTAGAACCACATCCACTATTTCCTAGGAAGGTATGTGAAATCCCCACTACTTTCATAGAAGAGTCCGCTCAGATCAGAGATTGAATGGCATTCGTACTAGACGGAACATTGAAAATAACGCGTTTTAGCTATGCAATCGTTATTATAAATATATAATACGTGTTCAAACGAAGGTGCGGATTAGACGGGTACGCAGTTTTTTTTTACCGAAAACGAAATCGTAACAAAGGAAACTATGGATTCAGCATCCAAGCTTGCTAGTAATGTGACATTGATCAACTTTACAGAACATGAGACGTATAACACGACGGCTGAAAGAAGGGAGCCGGTCAATTACTATGGAGACACAAGTGCGCTGCTCTGGAGGGTGATATCGCCGATTCTTATTTCCGCTGGAACAATCGGAAACGTGATGACAATTTTCGCGCTGCTTGGTCAGAAGAATATGACGTCAACGGCTTTGTTCCTTTTTGCTCTAGCGCTCTCAGATACGCTCATTTTGTTCAGCGGACTTTTAAGAGACTGGATGCGTTTTACCTGGGAGCTTGACATCCGGTTGCTTAGTAACGCCATGTGTAAAGCGAACTCCTACCTGATCTACTGCAGCATCCAACTCTCTTCGTGGCTGATCGTTGCTGTTACGCTTGAAAGAACAGCTTGCGTGCTCTTCCCTCATAAAGTGAGACTGGTCTTTTCCCGACAAATTGCTAGACTGATCATTGTCACCATTATGATAGCCGTGTTCGGAATTAATATCATATTGCCCGTGATAGTTGATCTGAATGGATACGAAGGCATGACGTGCGCTCCCTCTACCAAGGGATACATGTACCTGTACTACGTTTACTCTTGGATCGACTTCACGTTGTTTTTCGGTGCGCCGTTCCCACTGCTGCTAATCGGCAACGTAATCATCGTAGTGCAGCTCGCGAGATCCCGTTCCAGACGTCAGCGGATGAACATTTCCGGTCAGGTGCGCGACACGCGTCTAGTGTCAATACTCATAATTGCCATATGCGTGCTGTTCCTTATCACGATGACACCAATGGCCGTCTTTCTGGTATACTATAACGACCAAGACATCGTGGAGCGTCAGACAGACCAGTACCACCAGTTCCTGTACACCGTTTGCAATCTGGTCAGCTACTTCAACCCCACCTTCAATTTTGCCTTGTACGTGTTCAGCGGCTCAAAGTTCCGGAAAGAGCTGAAGAGTCTTCTTTGTTGTCAGGCAACGCAAGGCACCAGCCTGTTTGAAATTTAGTTCTCAAGTCGTTTCAAGTGATGCACTCAGAATGATTTCGTAAAATACCAATGCATTTATGTATACTTTGCTTGTTTGCATTATTTAGATGGATATACCCTGAATTTAATTAAAATTTTAGTTTAATCTTGTATGTCCACATAGTTATGCTTTATGCAATAATAATGCTTTAAACGACAAAGGAAAATACATAACCAATTGAAGTGCCCTACCTCTGTGTAGGTGAGATGCCTTTCCTTAGTTGTTTTGGACCAAGACAACTAACAGACAATTACTTACGAGCACACATAAAGCAGTGTTGCTTGTCATCCTGATCTAAGTGCCTCTTGAATTATTCACATTAACTATTAAATACATTTTGAACGATTTATTTCATAAGCGAGAATTATCTCGCTTCAGTTAACATTAATTTTAACTCGGTAGCTTAATGTCAATTCCCGCGAATTCATTGGAAATATCCATTAAGCACAAAATTATGTGCATGCTATTTGTGTAATAGGTTTAGAATCCAGTCGTTACACTTATTTAAGTATCCAGCGTATTAGTATTGTTAGATATAACAGGTCGGACCATAAAGAACTCGTGAAGAGGCCGGTAGGACCTGTAAATAAACTCTGATTCAAAAAAAAAAAGTATTGTTAGATATTGTCAGAGTTCGAATCTGCCATCTTCTTGCTATGATCGTTTTATGGTCGATTTCTGGCCTGTAGAGTTGGTCGTTATGGGCGATTTTTGGCCGGTCCGTGGCCGTTTTCTGTCCGATGGGCCTCGGTCGATTTTCGGCCTAGTTTATGCCACATTTAAAACGTTCCGTGCATTCCTAAGTCAGTCTAAGCTTTTTCTTGTCGGGATAGCATTAACATCAGCTTGCTCCCGAAAAACGTAAATTGTAACGCTTAATCATACACATATTTCTCAAATACGATTGACGTAAACATGCGTTTCAAGGTATATGTTTATATAAGTAATAAGAAAAACAGCCGTGTTTGCACCACTTTTGTTCAGTGTTGTCTAGCCTCATATACTTTGCCCTCCGGAAGATAGATCTCGTGTTTAATAACATTCATTTTTGTTTGAGACAACCAACGCATGATCCGTCTCTTGTTGTGAGGCTGTAAACTACGCGCATTGAATCAGCGCCAACTGCTCGATGAAACGAGCACTGGCAACGTTCAGGTGTTGTAAATTTTGACGTATAATCCAAATGATTTACTTTTCCAATATTAGTTTTCAAAATTGTAATCCACTTTTGAAAATATATTTACGGTGTTTGCAAAAGTTATACTAACCGAAAACGAAACTAGTCTCATAATAGTTCGCGATGTAAACAATATTTGTTCAGTTTGAAGAAATAATCGAACAAAAACAAAGAAGAATGTATGCAATAATTACGATAATTGCCGATTTTAGTGCTGGCTAAACAGACCCAAGATAGCTGGTTATATNACACATTGTTTTTTTAATAAGTGACTGTAATGATTATTAATATTATTATAAATGTATTTGTTGATGGTTTAACATCCACGATATTTTCAATTTTAACAGTTTGTCAATACTCATTTCTTTATTATAACATTATAGCAATATTTTTTATTATGATTTTATATAAGTAAAACATAATAATTGTTTATTGCATATTTTTAATTTTATAAATTTATGTTAACTTTTGTTCATATTTTCTTGATATAAAATAAAATGTATTAATCAGTGTAGTTATTTCTGCCATGTATACTATAATGTTGCTTGAAGAATGAACATTTGGCAAATGACTCTTCTGCAGTACTTAATACGTCTATACACATATTACTTTAAAATGTGTATTTCTGAGTGAGTGATGACTGCGTGATAGGTTAATGTTCGCTCTTTACAATCTACTAAATTATGCAAGACTGATGAGAATCAGGTCAACTTTCCAATGATAACTCATGTGGGTCATGCTCAAGACAACTTCAAGACCTCAGTCAGTCAGTTAGAAACTACAATTTATAAACACGGTTAAAGAAGCTTCTGATAAATCTTTCTGCCAATGTATTTAGATATAACATGTATATAAATTATAAAATTAATGAAACATAACAATAAAACATAGGTTGATTTTCCTAATATGGACTGTTACAATTGCATACTGTTTTCTGTTCTGTCTGCTTTGTCTGAAAATTAATCATAAACGATTAAAAAGAAACAAACATATTTTTTTACTTGTTTTACAAGTACATATATATGTTATAATACGCTTTTTTCAATAAGCAACCAATGTTAGTTAAATAAATATATCTATACAGCCGAACATTACTTACACGATAGTTAAAATCACTAATACAGTAGTATTCGAAAAGACAGAAACTATCAAGATAAAATTTCAATAATTTTGGCAAGTTAATTTCAGAAATAAAAGATTGTTATTTAACTGAGTCAATCTTGATTCAAATATTATTGGTGCAAATACAGTTGTTACGTGTTTATAATTGTATTGAATAATGTATACATTAATAAAGAAAATCCATACCTATGATACAATTCGTTATTATTTAAGTATGAAAATAACAATTTGTTTATTTTCACTGCTGTTATTTCAATGCAGAAATGTTACATTTTATCATTAGGTATTAAAGAAACATCAGTAATAATCAAGTAGTGTAATACAATACTATGATGATAAAGGCATAACACTATAGTATTTGTATAATTCATGTGTTCTGCTTAGAAATAAAATAATATATGTGCCACTTCTATTTTGTTGTATGAAAATTACCAACAGAATTCAATGGAAAGATCAAGAGCAAAATAGTTGGTACCTGCATTCTGCTGCTTTTAAATTTCACTTTGCTCTCCCTCTGTAGGAGGGAGAGGTTTTTCGACAAATTAGGTAAAAACGAGAATGGCATTAACAAAACGATTCCGATCGTTGTTAATATAATTTCATAATTTTTAGACTTCATGTAAACATGTGAAAATTGTCAACAAAACGCGTCATACTTGGTTTTCTATGTAAACGTTTCCTTTTTGACCGCCACTTTCAATCGAAACAACAATAGTTATTCCTCTTGTTTTTGCCAATGCGCTTAAGAGAGATGTGCTTACGCCTTGGTTGACCGGAGCACAGCATTCCAACAAACGAATAAAATGCCACATCGATTCCGGTAAACGGCTTGAGAAGGGAGACCGAAACGAATTGACCAACCGATATTTATATGTAGCCCCAAAATACTTCGTAGTGGTGATCGAATGAAACAATTTCTGAAACAACAAGATGATTATTTTTTAAACTATTTTCCTCTGATAACAAATGAGTAGTCAAATGGTAATGAAATTGAAATTTATCATTTGTTGCTTTTTGATTTAAAATGCCATGCTATGAGGTAATGGTTTTTATTCACATTTATATTTTGTGAATACCTCTGCAAGTTTGAACTTTGGAGCGCCATAAAATCGGGTTTAACACCCAATGCTTTGTGTTTGCATTGGAATTTCCAATGCGGTAACCCAAGTTTTGTTCAATGTGTATCTGTTTACTTTTCGCGTTTCCTGCTGTTTAAGCGCTTATGTGCGGCATCAAAATGTTTCGCAATTTGCTATGTAACATTATAGAAATATCATATATTAGGTTTTCGTTATATGTTACATCGCCAAGTTCTCTAGTGTCCCTCTGCCGAGTTTGTTCATAATATTTCCTTGATGCCCATACTGGCCCCATACCTATGGCCACATGGTTTATAGAGAAGTTATTAGAAAAAATGATTTGTTTAGTTTTTCCTCTAAAACCAGAAAGACCGGCAGCGGTTTCATATTTGTCATGAAAAACTGATCAATCTTGCTTTCAACATATTGTACAAATTATGCCGCCTTGGTTAAAGGATGACATGCCACGGGTTGGATGTTTTTAATAATGATTAAACACCGGCCGTACAAGACTTTAAATGTTTTAATACTTAAGATTATTGATTCCCATTGGTCAAGGGTAAAACATTTAGAGTCTGCACAAATTTTAATTTTGCACCATCAATATTACAAATTTAAAAATAGTGTTTTGTACAAATTTAAACTCAGTGATATAAAATGCACAATGTATAATGACGATCATAAAACGAGTCAACGACGAATTTATTACAAAGATTCACATACATAGTCCTTTCGTCGAAACTATATGTTGATATATTGACCACCAGTGCATCAATAAATCTATGACATTTTATTACCTAGCTATAAACTATGTTACACTTATCCCGTAACTTTATAATACAACCCACAACTTGATATGGTATTTAAACAAACGTTACATAATAGCCATTTAAAATTCAAAACTATGAACGAGATATATAGGGTCATATCGCGTTAATCTATGTTACATATGTCGAGTGACTAAACAATAAAAAAACACAACTTGATATGGTATTTAAACAAACGTGACCTTATTGCCATTTACCACGCATGACCTATGAACGATATAATTGAGTTAAAACGAGCATACTTTAACATTGGACGTGGACATTATTGTGTTTACAATTTTAAATCTCAACTCAAGAATTATTAAAATATTGGAATACGATTGAACACTGCCAGAAGTGCCACTTATGAAGGCGCTGCTATTGTACACACAGTATTTGTCCTAAACATATGTTTGTCTAGAAGTGTTCGATGACGATCAGCACGTACACTCGACTATTTCGCGTATAAATATGAAATGTATGATTGCTGTCAACTTTTCAAACTTTTACTATATTATTATTGAAACACGATCACTAATGTTAAGGAGATATAGGATAACATTTAAATGCATCAATCTGTTTAACAGTCACTTTTAAGGTTAACAAGAACCATTAACGTTATAAATTTTAATGTCGCATTCCAACTAAAATCACAGTATCTCATATTTACCGCATTGTGTCGTTATTCTTAAAACGATTGTATTATTGCTTTGGCGAACTCATTAAATTTGAAATTGCGATTTTCGAAAGGGTAAAAAAGGTATTTCGATAAACACGTGTAAAAATGCTGGTCAAAACATTCGTTCCTTAGAAATACTTTGCTTATTAGTTAACTGTGTTGTACTAACTGGGTAATGTAAGATTAAGAGAAACTATACGCATATGGAACCATAGGTGACACACATATTCTCGCTTACTTATTATACATTTAACGCAACTGACAATAAAATCAAGTTCAAAAGGGCAATTAAATGTCAAACATATATCCCATTATTGTAAATAAGCATTAAAACATTTAGACATTTAGCAATTTATTTCAAAAGAAAAATATTTCTATGGTGAGATTTGACCTTTGGTTTCTTTGAAAAAGATTTTTTTTAAATCAACGTCAATAATGTGTTCTTTCGTATCCAGTTATATTAAAGACCCATTACTACTCAAAATCAACGAAAAATTCGTATAATATTTCGTAAAATAAATTTAAACAAAAACAGTGTTCCATATAGCGATTGCCGAAATTTCAACGCCAGATGTGGTCTGGTAAATTAGTTGTTTGTTTTTATTTTTTCGTGTCACCATAAACTCCATTTTAATTTCCCGCACTGATATCTATTCATACGACACATGAACACTTACATGGTACCATTTTAGTGTTCTTGTGTCGTATGAATATATATATATATATATTTAAGGGAAATTAAAATGCAATTAATTGTGTGAAAACAAAATAAAAACGTGCATTTTATATCTACAAACATCTATTTTACCAGACCACATCTGGCATTGAAATGTCGGCAGTTGATATATGGAACAGTGATTTTTTTTTTTAACTTTATTTTACGAAATATTATACGAAATGTTCGTTGATTTTGAGTAGTAATGGGTTTTAAGTCCGAAATGTTTGGTACTGTTTCTCTTGCCGAGATATTCCAAAATGAAAACATGCCAAAACGATACATTTTTACCTTCACCTAAATTGACATTGAATAGTAGCTTGCATATACTTTCTTTTTTCCAATTACGTATTATCGCGGTTTTTTATTTGCAGAGGGTTATTGTCTTGCGTGCAATATGTTATAAGTGCATAGGTATACAAATATGTGAATATTAATGCTTAGAAAGATAAACACACAAATAACCGTACTTTGGATTTCAGAATGAGTTAATAAAATAATTAATAAGCGCCTGTCTTATTAAGTGTAAGGGCAGAGTTTTAACTGCAATTAATTTAATTTTAAATAATTTAAATTTACATATTTAGGCGTTTGCCTTCTCGCATTTAACATGTTTAAAAATGTCATTTAAATCGTGGATGTATGCAGAGAAAAACAATTAATTCATGCAGTCTTAAAAACACGTAACGTCAACATAGTATTCATAACAAATCCGATTGCACTGTCAGTAAAACAGACGACATTTGGTCATTCCCATTCATAGCCACAATAGTTCACAACAGACGAGTAACCAGTTAATATCGATGTAATTTAGTTATATTTAACATAATATGATATTGGAAGTGAAAAATAATCTCTTAACAATTTTAAGTCTAAACTGGAGGATAATTAAAAAAGTGGACCATGATTGAACGCCGCTAAATAAATGAATAGAAGGGTTGATATTTTTCAAAAAATATTTGTCACAAACATATGAGCCTTGCTCTGTGAAAAGGGGATTAAATGCATGTGCGAAAAGTGTCTAAAAACAAGTGTAATGTTTTCTCTTCAAACGAGTGCATTATTTTATTAAATTTGAAATCACGATTTTCGAAAGGGTAAATAACGGTATTAAGTATTTATCAAGGGATAAAGGTAAACAGACGGGTAAACATGCACGTTAAAGCATTCGTTCCTAAGTCATGCGTCTGAGATTACTGTGTTGTCCGTAACTGTGTTATGACTTAGGAGAAACTATACAACAAAAGTTGACACAACAAGTTGTCGCCTACTTATTATAGTTTAACGACAAAGGCAAACAAATCAAGTTCAACATATTAATTCAAATGAAAACATATCGCCCCATTATTGTAAATTAGCTTAAATACATACACACATTAGGCATTTTATTTCACAAGGAAAACAGAACCATTTCTATTATGATAATTTGACGTTTAGTTTCTTTTGAACAAGATCAAAAGAAACAAAACAACGTTCTTTCTTAAAAAGATATATAAACTCCGAGATGTTCGGCACTGTTATGATTGCTGAGATACTCCTTAATTCTGACATCGTTGAAGTCTACTATTGCGTGATAAGGGCAGACGTAGAGACCAGACAGTGGTTACAGAGCGTCGGTCTAGTTTGATTACATAGATCAAACTGTCAACAACCTCGCAACCACTGTCGTCGAGACGTGTGCTAATACAATTGACGATCTATTTTTGTCGTGGTTTTTTAAAATCTTATAATGCGATGGCAAATTTGACATGACAATGCGACCAATTTAATATTTTAATGTACTTTTGTATTGAAACAGGGAAATGGGTACTCAACACATTTTGCACGTATACAAATCAAAACCATCTTCAAAGCTTATAACGTGGTTATGCTGTGTTCAAAACAAATCCACACCATTGATACACGTCATGAAGCACAAGTTACAGATATACACTATTTTGTGTTTTTGTTTATCCGCATTGACTTGCTAGTAATGTTCTGTCTGTGCCATTCGTCTTGACTTTCAGATGGCCTTGATTTAAACTGTTTCACATAATAAACGACCAGGTAAGTACGTCGGGTTTTAGTTCGTGTAGAACTCAGTGTCTGTAGTATTATTTTGTTAAAGCCTATCTGTGACATTGATTGTTAATATAAATATGTTTTGTTTTCTTTTTTTCTGGAATGAACACTACATATTGTGACATTTCTGGGATGTTCAATGCTCTTACATAATTTATCAGGATATTATATTGACAGTTGCTGGTAGTTTTGTTCAATACTGTTATTCATTGGTTTTGCATGATTTGTGACTGAAGTTACGTTACTTAATTGTAGGTATATATGTTCAAAGTATGTTAATATTTATATAAAATTGTATATGAACAGCCCGTTTTTGAACAATATTCATCTTTTGTTTTGTCAATACGAAACAGTTTAGTTTATAATTAAAAAAACTTCGTTAATATAAAGTATTATTCATATTGCCACTTAAGTGATTTAATAGATGTAATTGTACAAACAAATTGCAAATATGATCAAAAGGTGGAAAAAATGTCTCGAAATAACATAACACTATTTTAGCGCAATTTTGTGTATTTTTATAACTTTGTTTGAGAAAAAAAACACTTCAGACGACATTCACCACAACATAGATAAATGGTTTCCTAGTCTCCTATTCGAGATTAAACATTCTGGTAATTAATGAATTTCATAAGGAGGTTGTTTAAAGGCAATCTTCTGTCTCAGATGTGTGTGACATGTTCAGTTCATTTTTACATATTAATGAACGTTTATCATGATCAAATGGCATATTTATATGGCAAGGCTTAATACAGANCTATAACCAGGTTTAAACCCCCAATGCGTTGCATTGACCGTTCCAAGGCGGTGACCCCAGCTTTATTCTTATTTGTGTTTATGTTGTTTTGTATTGTGCTGTATTGTGCTATTTTGTACTGTTTCGGCAATCGGTCACTTGCCATAAATAAAGGACCAACCAATTGTTTGTAATAAGATTTCAATACTGCTCCAGCAGCTGGAGTTTCACTTCTTTATATTGGCCTATTGATGTATTGAAAAGTGTAACGTGGGATACAAATAATGTCTCTACTGATAATGTTTCTGGAGTTTCATTATTGCTTTATATTGCTTCTGCAATATCAGTATTCAAATGCAAATGTTTGCCCTGAATCGGTAGTAAGGTAATTATGGTATGCTTTGTGGTGTTTATTTTCTTACAGGTATATCTAAATAGACGGAGATTGCATTACCGATAATGCTCAAGGCTTCGGGATGACCTAAATCTTATTTCAATACATATTGTTCCGAACAGTTGCGAAACAAGAAGTGTTTCATTTTATAACATGAACAAATGTGTATATCGAGCAATATGGAGGCGTCAATACACTTTAACTTTAACGTTTTGCTTAACTAGAAATGGTGGCCAGAAACAGTAGTTCACTGTTTTTCGTATTTGAGTTTTGTGGAATTTCATTCATACAAAAAAGATTATTTTTGAACGATGAGTCAATGCCGCTTATTATTGAAACTGCAAGGCAGTGTCAACAGTTGCAAGTACAAAAACAAAGGGCGTATATGAATTTAAATGCTTTAGAGTGTGATAAACCTAAACATTAACACCATGGCCATGCCATTAAATAACACGAATATCATTAAAAAGATATTCGGCGTCTCTAATAATTTAATGCTTACAAAACATGTTAATTCAGTTTGAATAAACATATTTAACAATATATCTATAAGACTTAATAAGAATAACACGCAATACTCCAATCACTTAATACAAATTCTAGCTCCTGACATTTGATTACTTGCATAAATGGGTGCACCATTCAGGTATTCATACCATTCGTTACCGAACTTATTGTGTGTTTAAAATTCAATATTATATAAACAATCTTTGGTATATCTATTCACAATTATTTAATAAATTATTGGAACTGAAAACATTTTATATGTATGATCGCTATGATTCGATAAAGGTCTCATAAGAATAAATACGAGTCAAATATATGTGTATGCTAGAAAAAACTGTATTAATTAGAACACATCTGTTCGAAGACCACACGAGTCTAAATAGTAAACATATTTGGTAATACACTTGTTAAGTTGATGTGTATGTATCGATTCAATGATTTTTCTCACTTTGAATTTGAAAACACTTCGGCAGTTAAAAAATACATCAACTCGCTCAATGCTAGAATTCTCAAAATAAAATCTGTGTGAGAATTGCATCAGACGTTATTGATATAGGGGATCGTGAACATATTATATATTATAAAACAGAACAATGTGTGATTGTTTCAATTTTTAAAATGATGGGAATAGAAAGCAGACAATCCAGCATTAAAACTTGAACTGACCGCGCTCACATTTTACACCGAACAGTCGTTGCTACTGCGCTATTTTTAAACCGTATATCTGCCACAGGCATTTGGGTCAGGACTTGGCCATCGAATAAGAAAACAAATCGGCATTCCAATGACCGGCTTTGTCTTTATTAACAAGGGAATAGAAAATAGTAAATACTTCATTCACTGCAAAATAAGGTAATCCATTGATCAAAAAGCTTTGCAATATTAAGCTTAAAACACACAACAGTCGGTAAAAGTAAGCAATGTTAAGAGATAGGCCTGATTTACAACTAATGTTTCTTCGGAGGGATTATCTCAAAAACATCAATGCGATTTTCAGAAAAAAATCATTCGGGAAATTTCTCCAACATTTTATTAGCTACTGATAAAGGGCAATAACGGGTTAGACACACACAAATATTGACGAACAGATTGATTTGGATAACTTGGCTTAGTCGATCAGCAACATGTTCCAATCGAATGTATCATATTTATTGCATTACGTGTAAATAGAGTAACGTAAAACCAAAGATATAATAATTTGAATTCAGACCGCTGAATCTTACAGGTTCGTTTTATATGTGCGTAAATCAAAATCATTGCAAACACATTAAGACGCTGTGTTTTCAATTGAAAACATCCATTGTAACAAGAATGTTTAAATTTGATAAAAATACAAATCCTATACCATGTTAACAAACAATAAACTATGCAAATGCCGCAAAAATATGTGTCTCGGGAAAATGAATTGTAATTCACGACTAGAAAACTTGTATGCCTGTGTTTACTACTGTTCATCCTTTTTGTAATTACCTAAATAATATTTGTCAATACAAACACATATAACATAAGATGTAGTTCTTAATTTCAGAGCAAAGACTCATTTTACCCTTGTTAGGTTTTGTAGTTTATAAGCCATATTACTATTGCTTTACAGTATCCGACATTCCGACATGTCGGGTGGATCTCATCGAATCTTATTGGTGCAATTTGTATCGTGCGATACTCTCCGTTACATAAGTATACATGTAAAACAACACACACTATTTTTATGACAACTTCAGAATGATGCGTCACTAATAGAACACTTGAATACTTATTTGCAGGTCGTTACGTTGTTGCTAGAACCAGTAACTTTATACCTATTTATTTTAGCTCGATTGCATTGAAAGCCAAAAAAGTATTTAAACACTCTCGAGTCCGTTTCCTGGGTAGAACCAGGTACTTTGTTTTGATCTAACATACGTTCATGATTGAACTCATGACCTCCCGGTCGATAGGCGTACACCATATCCACTACACCACGGCGACCTCTTACTAGTATTAGTAGATGTCACACACAAATTACAAGACTATTTTTCGGATAGGAACACTTGAAAAAGCAAGGTTATTATGTTTTTATTATAGCAAATCTCTTATAATAGGGTTTCCTTTATACAAAACTATCAAAGCATTATTTCTTATGGTAAAACCATAATTTAAAGTAATTTAATTTGTTTAATGACTTGAAATGAATGTTTCCCAGTATTATCAACAGTATATATTGGAAAATGCTGTAGATGAAACTGGCATTTCACCTTCTATTTTGGTTAGCGTGTGTCTGTCTTATAATACATTAATTACTCCTTTGAGGAGTAGCTCCGTGTTCGACGAATGGCATTTGTGGGCTTTTACGGATGTTTAGATGTTTTTATGTACCTGAATCATGTCATAGCATTTTCGCCACGCAATTAGCAAGTATGCATACCATTGTGTAAAGTTAATTGCAGTATTAGTATATTTTTTACAAAGAACTTTTATATTAAACATATCAATCTAAACTTTAGGATCATTTCATCTACCGTCACTAACAATACAATGAACATTTAATTTTATATCAAATGTACTATAAACAGTATGATAAAACTGCGCCCCACTATGGCATGAAAAACATAATCGTCAACAGCACTAACAAAGTCAACAGAATAAGAGTAAAAACGTACACTTATTTCAGACAATGTTAGGGTAAGCAACTTAAACTTTATTTCCAAAGAAAATGAAATCATAAAGCTATCTGTACAAGAACAAGAATAAATCTCTAAATAATCATTTGTCGTTAAATTCACATGTATTCCACATGTACGACTTTTACAATTATTCTACAGATTAACCGTGATTGATTGAGTACTAAGTCGGATGTTCTGAAATAATTTTAATATTGTCATTTGATGGTCATTATAGACTAAGGGAGCCACTCGTAGGTCTTCCACGTAGAGCCTAGGCAGTTTTTGTTTAGATCAGCTGACTACTTGCGTATACCAACAATACCATTATCGCGCGATGTCGCAGAAACGGGGTGTTAATACAATTGACGATACTATTGATGTCATTTTATTTCTTATCGGCAATACCGACGTTTGGAGATTAGTTAACCCTTCTTAGGTCAATTTGAACAAATATTCAACTGTTCCTTTATTCACTGAATCGGGACTAACAATATTGCGTACGGAGCCCAATTGAGCTTCATTATGGTGTTACCTTTAAAGTAACAATATGCATAGCCAAAAAGATACAGATTGCATTACTGACAATGCCTAAGGCTTCACGTTTACAGAAATCTTATTTAAATACACGATGCTCGAGACTTGCTTGTCCGTGTTTTGCAAGGTTTAATTTTCCTAACTCATGACATCATTTTAACGTATGGCAATAATAAACGGGAAACCTTAAGTTTTTATTTATTTTCTCAACTATCAAAACTATCTTCGTTTCAATAATATCACTTAAAAAGCACTAACGTTGTACAGTAATTCACGAATCTTCAACAATAAATCAGAGTATTCGTCAATATCGGCATTTAGATTGATAATGAAAATATGTTGAGCTATGTCTATTATATTTCATAATTATTGGATAGCTTTTGCTAATTTGTCCTCACATGTATATGCGACATCAACACACAATACTTAAATTTCCACATTATTTGTGTTTATACAAAATAACAAAAACACAAGTTTTTTTGTATACGTATATTTCGTTTATTCAGTTTGAAATAAATGTCTTTTCAAATATCAATTACACATCTAGTGATAATACAGTTGATGCTCATTTATGAAGTCGAGCTTTCAAGTTACGCGCGTTACACTTTTGTATTTTCCACGATAAGTAAACAGACACGTTTAATCGACCCTATGATGAATAGTTGCCCATCGAAATGGCACAGCGTCAATATGTTATTCCCGTGACAAAGCATAAGCGTTGGGAATATATGCGGTAAACTATATCTCATAATTGAGTTCCGTGGTACTTTATTACGCGTCACTAGAAAGAAGGTTTTAATGGCGCGACAGTGCACGTTATATTTATAAAACAAAGAAGGTTTTGAAAAGTTTGAAACTGCTGGGCAGTAGAATAAGTTACAGGTTGTACATCCAATAACGGATGAATTTGACTTTAAAAGGGTAGAGTGTATATAACCTAAACTAGTTGGCACAATAATACACGCACACAACAATATAGCATTGAATAAGAATATTTGGTAGACATATTGATTTGAATGACTTGGATGAAGGCGTCATATCCACTGCAATACGTGTAATTACAAACATTGTTAATTGGGATTTTGACCGCTGCATAATACAGTTTTAGATGGTTTTATATGTGCTGTTATAGCATTCGACGTAATGCCTTAATACATTTTGAGACTACTTTGTTTTCGATTGATAACATATATTTAACTGTAAAGTATTTTATTTTATAACAATAAACAAAGCCTATAACATTTTAACAAATTATAACCCATCGCACTGTCAAATAAAATATGTGTCTCGAGAAATGATATGTTATCTACCACAAGACCAAATTAAGGCTTTGTTTATTTATGTACATCATGTTTGTCGAATGACATGAATTATTATTGGCAATACAACACATATATCGTACTATGTAGTTTTCAAGTCCAGAGCAAAGACGTATTTTACAATATCTTGGTAATGTTTTATAGTTTAGAAACCATTATTATTATTGCTTACTGTATCTGAACATTTCCGGCAGACGGATCTCCTTTAATCCTAATCGTGTGATTGGTAGTGTGGGATACTTTCGTTACATAAAAACAATCGTTTTCAAAAAAAAACATTATTTTCATTCCATCGCCAGAACGATGCGTCACTAGTATTTAAATGGAATATTCATTAGGTCATTACGTGCGTGTTTTTGTTTGTACTATTACATTTAGCACGCAAAATGCAATACTGTTTTTCTGTAAAGAAAACTAAAGTAAGGTGATTATGTTTTGTAACTTTATCAGCCGTATCAGCGATTGTGAATTATTTCAACTAAAATAAAGTTGTTAAGTCACACTTTATTTAGAGAAAAACATTATAGTCCCTAAATAATGTACTATAAATTTACCGTCCTTCCGTCTGTCCATCCGTCAGTCCGCCCGATCAAAAAATTGCAATATATCAAACAGTACTGAAGATGCTTGAATAAAACTTGGTATACTTATAAAAGGCAATGTGCGGATTATGCATGACCCACTTTTTATCAGAGGTAAACGATTACGGCATTGTTAATAAAACTAGGTAAACACTTGATATACATTTCCATCTGTCGATTTTCAATATTTCTGTCTGTCATTTTCTTCCACTACTCATCCGGTTAAATGGCTGTCCATCAACAAAACTTAAATAACCGTCTTTGTCAAATTGCATGTGTGTGCTTTTACGGATGTTGATATGTCTGTATGTGCCTGAATCTTATCCCACTATTTTCTCTAAAACACACACAAGTGCACATCACAATTTGTAAATGTATGTGCAGTATCATGTTTGTATTTGATTAGAAATGTATGTGCAGTATCATGTTTGTATTTGATTGTAAATGTATGTGCAGTTTCATGTTCGTATTTGATTGTTAATGTATGTGCAGTATCATGTTTGTATTTGATTAGAAATGTATGTGCAGTATCATGTTTGTAATTGATTGTAAATGTATGTGCAGTATCGTGTTTGTATTTGATTGTAAATGTATGTGAAGTATCGTGTTTGTATTTGATTGTAAATGTATGTGAAGTATCGTGTTTGTATTTGATTGTAAATGTATGTGCAGTATCATGTTTGTATTTGATTGTTAATGTATGTGCAGTATCATGTTTGTATTTGATTGTAAATGTATGTGCAGTATCGTGTTTGTATTTGATTGTCAATGTATGTGAAGTATCGTGTTTGTATTTGATTGTAAATGTATGTGCAGTGTCATGTTTGCATTTGAGAAGTATCCGTTATTTTTGACATATCAATGCGAACTAAAGTATCATATCTTTTTAACGAAATCATATTTTTTTACAAACCCACATTTGGACTCAAACAAATAACCGTCACTTGCAAAATGTTGACATAAGAACTCGTATTTACAGGTTAAGAAATGCTATACAATAGAAGAAATGAACCTAAAACACAACATAACATGCGGCAAGGGTTTGTTGGGCAAATAATATTCTTATTCCAATAAATATTGAATTAATTCCCCTATTTGAACATATGAAAATAGAAATCCTCAAACAATCATTTGAAGATTAGGACTTTTCATTTACGTATATACAACTATTTCAGGAGTAAAACATGATCGATTGGCTACTTAGTTTTATTGATCTGTCCCTTATATTGTCATTTTCTGGTCATTATAGAATGATGGTTACACTCGTGGGCATATAAAGTAGCACCGAGACAATTTGTTCAACTCGTCTGTCAGTTTGATTGAGTATAACAAACAATAACAGATTGTGCATTGCTTTAGAACCGGACCGCTAATACAGTTGATGATGGTTTTGGTCTCATTACATGTCTTATCAGCAAGATTAACCTCTGGAATTTATTTCTGTCTGATGTCAATGTGAGCAAATTCCCCTAATCATAGTTTTTGGTCCAAAAGGGGAATACACGGGACTAAGTATTCGGTAAAGAAATACGTATTTAAATGACAGGTATTGTCTTCTGAATGTTAAACGACAGACTCTTGAATTGCCATTTCTGTCTAACAAAAAGGACATTCCACATCTGTTGTGGAAATAGGTTATTTGTTATATTTATAAGTTTTTTATCTTGCAAATAAACGTGTATTTTCTTTGTATCAATTGCCACCTGCTTGGGACCATGTGGTCTTCACCTAACGTTTGCTGTCAGGTTCGCATGCTTTTGCCAAACAATAACATGCATTTGATCGATTGATAAAGTTTGTATTTGTAAAGATTGTGGTGTTACACACTATTGCACACCATTGGCCTTATATCAAAATATATACATACACATTGTTTTGTGAAGCAGTGTGGCTGTAATATACATAATTCAAGAAAGAAAGAAAATGCAACAAATGCACGTTTTCGTCTAAACTATACATGCAATTGTAATAACATATGACCTCTGTATGTATCATCCTTTTTATGTATAACTAGACTAGGTTGGTCTTATGAATGTGTGTTAGTAGTTGTCATAATTTATACGATGTGCTTAGCAGAAGCATGTTTTATACATAGCCTGAACGAGACAAAATGTGATATTCTTTCAGACGTCTTTCATTCAAAATGTGTGTTTACTCAAGCCTGGGTCTTACTCAAAATACTAAGTTCGAGGAAATTTTATCCTGGGAAATAATATAAAAGACACATGTTATTACATTTTCATTAGATATCCGTTATGCATTGGTCGTCTCAAGGCGATGACCCCAGTTTTATATTGCTGTTTGTGTTTGACATATGTTTTATTGTATCACAATCAGTCTCTTGCCTTAAATAAAGGACCTTGAAGTGATGATGAGTCCAAAAGGGGAATAGACGGGACTGTCCACGGTTTCTCGAACAATCTTAAGGGGTGTTGCTGCAGTTTTGCTGATTTTTTTCCATCTAATAACTTTTGCTCAAAATTTATATTCAAGTACTTCATACAAATACTATATGAAAAATGAAATAAAAACATAGGGTCACCGGCCTTGTTTTGATTTTATTCACCATTATATAACATGTACTTTTTCATGAAAACTGAAAAATCTCTAATTGCATAAAAATGATTAATAACCTATGCAATTTGCAACATGTANAAAGAAAAAAAGAATTAAAAAAAGTTAACCGCACCTGGGATCGAACCACTGAGTACCTATTATGAACCTACTCGGTCATTAATTTGTGATGATTCTGATAACAAAACTATTGGGTTGTGATAATAGCATCGGTGTTGCTATAAATATATCATCGGTTAAATAAACTGCCGCAACACCCCTTAAGCCTGTTTTACAGGGTTCGTTTTATCACACTTTTTCATATTGCAATTAAATGGGGAAAAAACTTTTGAAAATGTTACAAGAATAAATGGAAAAGTACAGGTCAACTAAACAACATAAATACTATTTATGTTAACGCATTCAACTTGACAGTTTTGTATTACGTTTCACACGATATGATGATATAATTAGATTTAGAGGTATAAGCCATTTGCAGAGGTACTTTCAATATCAAGTTGCATGTTTCTCACCTTTTTCAAATACCAAGGATAGTTGGTAGATCAATAACCGTTTGCTTCACATGAGTATATATAATTTGTGTATAAATACAGATAGGGTATGTTTTTTTGTTTAATTCTGACTCCAAATGGGTTTAAATTTTAATTTCAAGCCTAATAATATCATTTTTAGCACGCATGATTGAAGACATGTTCATGTGATATCCCACTCTATCCATTGCTCAACTATAACATTTCTTAACTTTATTGGCCGTCATTTCCCTCAACTAAGAAGGAAGTGATTGAGTGCACTATTTTTTTTAGCAAATGTTTTTGCATATATTTCTATACAAATATTAATACAGTTGAACCTCGATATTTATAATTCTCCTTGACCAAGAAACATACTTCGAAATAACGAGTATTTGAATTAAATTATTTACGTTATCTCAATATTTTTTTATTTTTTTTTAAACATGTGTTAGTGGCCTAACAAAACAATACGATCGAACGTATATAAATGTCTTGTAAAACGTGTTTCATTTAAAATTATGTTTAATTGACGTAATCTATTTTTTTAAATATATAGCTCAACATGTTTACGTAATCAATGTTTTGTTTTCTTGTTTTCAGTTCATTACTGAAGCATGGGTACTTAAATTAATGACCTTTGATGTCTAAGTATTGATGAATCTTAGCTCCATTGAACATAGAAACGATGATCATTTGATGGACGTCGTCGTTTACGAAAAACATTACTATAATTTATTATTCAATTATAATTTTTTAATATCTATTGTCAAAGAAAAACACTAGCAAATACTTAAATTAACAACTCCCATAATTATCTTTAACATTCAACAACATCGGTGAGTTTGATTATCTAATAAACATATGCATATGTAGGTCCTTTTATTGAATTCAACAACATGAATGGATATTGTCTGTACAGATAATTTAAAACTTGCTAGTTATTTGCAATCTTTAAGACAATGAACATATGTGACCACTGCGGTGCTACATACAGCGGAATTAGAATTTGAACAAAAACCTGATCGTCAGCCATGATCAGAACTTATTAAATTTATAATAAAATATTTTATTATAAAATATCATTTTTATTAATTTAAGTATTGATTTAATATTAATATTAATATAATGAGACACGTTCAAATCGATAGATGTACAACGCGTTTAATACTTGCAGCAAATATGCATGTTTAGTTCGTGGGTTCGTCTTGATATTTTATACTTAGGGTAAAGAAAACTAAATAATGTTAATTGTTTCGATATAGTTAAACATGTTTACAGTTTGTTATTGTGGCGTATTGTGATGGGTGAGATGATTGTAAATGATAATCCCTTGGATGTTAACTTACTTAATTACCTACAATGTTTCCATTAGAAAGTAATTTGTTGTAAACTTGCGAATTGTCTTACAGTCGATATCAATATTAAGACGTTCTCTGAATCTTTTATTTAGTTTTAGCTGATTCTTATATTTAACTTCCTATCATCGTGTCTCAACGAGTTGTATTTATGTTGTTCAGATTAATATTACACAACTAAGAAATTAACATGCACGTAAATCGAATTTACATTCTCTGATATTGCTTTTTAATTTGAATTGCGATGCTATGCGGTTGCAGTGTATTTACACGAGTGTGTTGAGTGATTATTACAGGGTTAAGTTATAGGTCTATGCGTGCCTTTTAAATCGTTTAAACGCTCAATGCTTTAAATTGACCATTTAAATGCCATGACCACAACAACAATATGTGTTTTATGTTATGCAATATGTCATTTGCCTTAAATACAAGCCTAGTGGACAATATTTGTTCTTCTGACTCTGCTTACGGAGTTTCATTATTCGTATCTATTTGTTTGTGATTATGATACATTACATGAATATTTTATATGCCGTAGTTTTACCATAATTTCTTTTTAAGATTGACACGCTCTAAACTAGACAACGGTAATTTAATGTATATTCTTTACCATTGCATATTGTATTGGTATCTTTATCATGTTGATTTTATAAAACAAATCAAAGATGTTTGAAAAAATGTGCGGTTTGTTAACTGTTTGGAACAAGTTTGTCTGTTTTCAAAAGTAATTGCCCAACACATGCTTCTGAAAATGAGCTATGTGTAGCTCAGCGAAGAATAATAAAATGTAATTCTATTCTATTTTTTATTCTATAAGTAAACATGGGTATTGTATGGGTAATTAATGAATTGAATAAAAAAAAGTATGTTAAAGGCAATCTTCTGTCTCAGATTTGTGTAACATTAGGGTGGTGCGGTAGTCGAGTGGTAACAATCTGGTCTACCATTCCAGAGGTCGTGGGTTCAATCCCTGGCCGGGGCACTGGAAATTTCAGAAATGCTTAAAGTGTTTCCCACCCAACTAGAGATGTACTGGTATGAAACCCAGGTATTTCTCGCGTGTATCGGTGCTATACACTGAGCATGTAAACAAACCAAGGGATCTATTTGCAAAGAGCTAGGGTATCGCACCCGGATTTCTTGTATCTCAATTCTGTCTCTTCTACTTGCTGTCGTTTCAGCAAAACAAAAGGACCCTATTGAAAATACTTGCTTGCACTATCATTGGTTATCCTTGACTGAAAGGTCAAAATAATTACATACTTACAACATCTTTAGTTCATTTTAACATTGTATTGTCTGTTAATCATGATCAAATGACACATGTACATGCCAAGGTTTGGTCTTTATAGTTAAGGCTATTGGTCACTGTCCTCCTTAAAGTAAAAGAGTAACGTGGGTTAAACAAATAAAAACTACTGATAATGCTTCTGGCGTTTCACTATTTTTAAATATTGCCTCTGCTATATTTGTATTCAAATGTAATAATTTGCACTGAATGGGTACTAATATGATTATGGGCTGCCTTGTGGTGCATATTGTCTTATAGAAACAACAGGCATATCCAAAAAGATGGAGATTGCATTGCCGATAATGCTCAAGGCTTCTGGGTGACATAACTCTTATTTCAATAAATATTGTTTAGGACAGTTGCGAAACAAGAAGTGTCTTGAGAACATTTGAACAAATGTGTACATCTGGAAAGAATGAATGGAAAATATCTAAACGGTCTCAGTAATTTGAAAATTAAATTAAAAAAATAAGACATACTATTGTAGTATTTTGTTTAAAAAACATTCAATGCATAAACAGTAGAATAAAAGGTAAGGAAAGGTTGTAACAGAAATCAACACAATTCAACGAAAATCAACGAAGTTTTCTTAAATTGCAAACACTGTTCTTGAATAAAGTAAGTAAAAAACTCTTTCATGTAGAAGATATATTAAGTCTATTGGGAATTCAAAACTATTAATATGCTGATTGGTTCACACGAACCATACAGACGATTTTATGTTTCAGTAAACACGTATCGGTGTGAACTTGATTGTTTTTAATTTCTTCATTCCTGCATTCCTTCAGCATATTCATTTATGGGTTCAAGCTTGACAACATAAAACTCTGTCATAAAAAACGTTCATACCCACTTAAAGCAACAATATGCTCAAAAGTTAGTCTTTAAAATGGCACATTGCTTTCTGTTTTGGTCTCCGTAATCGAAAGTAATGAAAATCGGTGGACACTGTTTCTGTACATTCGAGGTGTAGCTATCGGTTATCGAAAATTGAAATAAGCCTAGATATCTGCAATCACAGTTAAGAAAATGTGCAATGTCAATATGTGTCGAGGGTTGAACTAAAAACATATTAATATATTATAGATGGATGCGGGGTATGACATGACCATTTTAAGACTTTTTGTCAAAGGGTGTATTCCCATTCATTCAAAATTAAAAA
>VMBQ01007392.1:0-17897 GCA_007657795.1 Dreissena rostriformis | reverse complement strand
TTATGCTCCCCATATATATATATGGGGAGCATATAGTTGCCAGTTTGAACTTCCGTTATTCCTTCCGTCACACTTTTGTTACAGTTTCTCATAGAGCCTTCAATATTTTACCGATCTCTTCCCTATTTGGCATGTAGGTACCTTGCAAAGACCTCTACCTTTTGATGAGGTTTGAGATCACTGGGGTCAAGGTCAAGGTCACCGAGGCTTATAATAGATTTTCTCAAGGTCACATTTTTTATTTATTTTTTCACACAATTAACCCATATATTGACAAAGCATCATTCGGGAGCATCCATCAGTTTTACTGATATCCTTGTTTCGTCATTCGTGGTTTACAGTCCCTTTAAGTCATAAAACAATAAAAGTCAAATTTAAGATTATTATATTTCCTCTTTCACGGCTGGAAATAGGATAAAGGTTCTTCACAAGTGCCTTAATATAGATATCATCTCCGTCACTTTCAGAGAAAAATGAAAACTGCATTGTCATGATAACGAGACATGGCGGACATCTTGGATTTTTCGAAGGTGGCATTTTTGTGCCCGACCACATAACGTGGCTCGACCGCTTCATTATCGAGTTTGCAGATGGTGTCACAGGAATGTATCGCCGCGGCAACCATCCAAGTCAGGTTACCACTCCAACAGAGGCCACAACGGAGGACAGTCCAGTAAGAACTAGAGATTTGTTGTTTGTTGATCAGATCTCAGCCAAATCTGTGAACGAATCCCCAGAAGATGCTCAAAAGAGGAGGGCTTCCCTAAAGCGTGGAACCCTATTGAAGGCCACTCACTATATGCAATAAAGAATTTGTTCGTGAACCAGTAGTCCTGATTTGTAATTCCAAAAATATTGCAAAATGATTGAAATGTATGAATATCATTGAAGGTATAAGAAATATTATGTGTTAATATTGGAGTTAAGTCTTATTGTCTGCTTAATTATTTAAATCAACACAACTGTAAAGAATAAGGTAAAACAATAATGTGATAAAATGATAAAGGTTATGAATTTTGAGGGCTTTTTTTTTAATTGATTGATTTATTGTTGCCTGTTTTGAAAATAATTACTGTTTTTGTTATTGTTTTTTATCTTCAAAATATTTGTTTTAGGGCTTTCCTTTTTATACCTTCCAATTTTTGTCTCTTTATATAAATTTATGTTAGCTGTTCTTTTTGTGTTCAAACATTTTAAAAATTTATTTGCGTGTGAAATTAGTTTATTTACTGACAACCTACTTTGCATTTATTAGTGTTTATATATAAAAGTACCACTAACTTACATATTATATGTTATTTTCTAGTCTCCATTGCCTGGGATACAAATCAGTTGTTTTAAAAATGTTTTCCAAAGATGGTTCTTAAACTTACCTCGTGGCTTAAAGTTAAGAACAGGTCTTACAAATTAAATTAACTTCTATTCTGAGTTTTACAACATTGTATGTAATTGTGTTATATTATAAAATTAGTGTCTCATGTTGAATAGCTACTCACTTGATTAACTTGAGATGTGTTTTGTTCCTCTTTTTTTTCAGTACAAATTTATAAATTTTAGACAGCTTTGAATTGAATTTCAAAAATATCCAATTTTATTGGAAAAATAAGATTTAGTCTGAAAACTGTTACTGGTAATAGAAGATTTATGTGTTCATTTAGTTGGGCATTGCGTGTAATATACATACGGTTTCATGATTTTGCTATAAAGATTCTACTTTTAGGTGTATGTGTTCAGTCGAATTAAAAGTGTCAAATTACAGGAAAGTATTTATTTACGGATAGCAGTGTGTGTATTTTTTTGCCCTGTATTTTAGTTTCAAAAAGTTCTTTACAAATTTACTTCTATAATTTGGACATTTGATATTTGAACATTTGGAAAATTACCAAACATTTCAAATTTCATGGTTAAAATGGTATTATGAACATTTTAAGACACACTTGATTATACCAACAAGACATTGTCAAATACCATATATTAATATGAAAAAATAACATATGTTAGTTTTTCAACAATTTAAGTACCGGGGTAATTGAAAAAAAACATCCATTATTCATAACCTACCAGTTTATTTTTTATTGGCAACTTGTGTATGTTCATGTATCTCTATTTGCAGTTGTTAAATTTGGTTGGATCTTTGAAGTAGAAGAAACTGGTAAATGTATTTGTCAGCACATTTGACATTTTGAAAATTATTTTATTGTTATTTTTTCTTTTTGCTCATTAAGATTCTGTTTTGTTGCTGTCTAGCAACCCGGGTATGCCATGTTGGTTTGCCCATAACAGGGTGCAGGATCAGCAGGGGTCACAGGGGTTTACACACCAGCTGGACAGAATGTAAACACACCGTTAAGAACTTTATTTTTGCAAATATCTCAAGTTATTGAAATACGTTTGCAAAAATCTTTAGTGCATAAAAGACAGTTTCTCTTGCAGTTTGTGCCGATATCTTAAGATTTAAGAAAAAATCCTTGAAAACATATCAAATGTTCGGCCAAGAAAACAGGCTTATTAAATAAAGTTATTCTGATGTATTTCACCTTGCCATAAGCAGCATTTAAAAATCTGTCTTTTATGCACTAGTTGAAATTCTTGAGAAAATTTGTTTTAAAAAGCACCACTTACCGGTGTGTTTACATCCATTATCATTTAAATGTGAACCCCACAAAGTCACGTGATCCTGTACCCTGATAATACAATTAAGTTTGTCTTAACACTGCCACCAATGTACTTTAATAATTAGCCTACCTGTTACATGTTGTTGTTTTTTGTTGTTACTTTTTACATCTCATTGGAACAGATGCCCGTGTTTTGAAGTGGAACAATTCTTTCAGATTTATATTTTTCAGGCATTAATTTTTTTTTGTTGCAATAAAGTTTTTTTGTCAGAATGGTTTCTTTGGAATTTATTTGCAATTTATGATGAATTGTTGTTGTGTGTGTGTTGTTAACTAAATTGTTATTCATTTTGTATTTGTGAATGTAATGTGTACTGTAGCTGTTGTCTGATGTACTGTTTCATTTACATGTTATTGTTTTCTTTATAACTTACGTATACACTACTTACAGGTCAATATAATATAGTCAATATAATATACATATGTTATTGTTTTCTTCATTTATTGGGATTACACAACTTACCCTTATTAATGTTCTACACAATAGAATAAATGTCTGCTACACTTCTGTTAATTACCGAATATTGGTAAGAATAATGTTGTCAACTGAGTTTTTTAAGACCAGGGATATGGTAACCAAAGATTTGTCACTATATTTGCTACATAATTGTGTTCTCTTTTCACAACTCACTATGCAGGTCAAAACATGTCCAAAAAAAGGTCCAAAAATACATTTGTTTAGAAAATACATGTATATACTTAAATTTAAATATTTGATTTTGATTAGTTTTGCTTTTGTTCTTTTTGAGTGATCTTTTTGTAATTTTCTATATGAGAAATATGTGTTCATGCTTATTTGTTCACTGTTCATTATATAAAATAAAAAATGTGGAACTTTGAATTTTAGTTTGTTTGAATCACAATTTCTATGTTATAGCTTGAAACAAAAGCTGCAATATTATGACACAAATCACAGCGCAATATTATGAACAATTAAAACTAATGGAGCCACACTGTGGGAAAATGGGGCTTAATGCATGTGCATAAAGTGTCATCCCAGATTGGCTTGTGGACTTTTTCATTCCACACAGGTTTATTGTGGACGACACTTTCTGCCTTAAATGATTATTTTGCTAAGAAGAGTCTTCCTTTTAACAAAAAATTCCATAAAAGTCATAAGTTTTGTCCCTGGTTAGCTCAATTACATGTCACATACATGATGCTCCAAGGTTTTAACACAGAAGCTGTGTTATGGCTTTGGCCCATGTGACCCGTGGAATAGGTTGTTGTAAGCAACTCGGTTCTCTACACAGTCATCATTCATAGCAAGTAATATTATGTACAATTACTTGGCATATCGCACAGTCCCTCCCCGAGAAAATCTCACCTACTCATGTTTGCATACCTAGACAAAATTCTGCAAGCTCATGTATGCATACCAGGCAATAAATTTACACCCCGGACAAAATCCCCCAATTTTAAAACACATATTTCAATATTCAAATGTCTGTGTTTTAATATAGTTGTTACATTTGTAACAAATTTGAAGTACATGTGTCGTCTCAAGACAGCCTGCTAAACTGTTCTACCGCTTTGATAGTATAATGAACATTTTGTGTCGATCACATGACAAAATGACCACAAAGATATATGACATTAAATATCTAGTTGTTAGTTATATAGTATATGTAAACTTAAATCTGACAATTTATATATATGAACAAGAATAGTGACTATTTAACCAATTCATTTAGTTAAACAGAATTTGCAAGCAAGGTCTGTATATAAGCTACGGCAACCTACATACAAAATTTCAGCTCAATGCCTCCATCCAAACTAAAGATATTGAGAATAACAATTATTCTATTTTCATTAGCAATGACCTACAAACAACTGGCCCCAAATGCAATCCCACCCTAACTCTGCATGTAAGCTAAAATTACAGCACAATACCTCCAACAAAACTAAAGTTATCGAGCAGAAACTCTTTCTATTTTTTATTAACAGTGACCTTGACCCCACTAGCCCCAAATGCAATACCTCACTATATCAGCTTGTAACCTAAACATGTAGATGAACACAAAATTTTAGCACATGTCCATCCTAACTGAAGTTATTTGAGTCAAATTTTGCATATTTTAACTCTTTCAGTGCTGGAACCGAATTTTGAAGGTCTTTGCAAACAGTTTGGATCCAGATGAGACGCCACATCACATGGCGTCTCATCAGGATCCAAACTGTTAGCTATTCTGATAGTATTCTTTAATAAAAAATTGAAGAAAATGCTAATTTTAGAAATTCAGCAGACGACATTTTAGCAGACTACAAATTTCCCAGCGACTATGACCTTGACCCCACTGGCCCAAAATGCAACCATATTCTAAGCCTGCATGTCAGCCACATTCTAAGCCTGCATGTCAGCTAAAGATTTTGGCACCCAAATCTTTTCCTGATTTTCAAGTACAAAAAGCACAATAAAAAGAATAATTCTGCTAAATTGCAGGTCAGAGATATGGGCCTTGGTCTATTACCATGCATGATGACCCCCTAAACATAAGTGAAGTTTGAATTTAATATCTGTAGTGGTTACAGGGATATGTACTTGTTGCACACAAACCTCTGTAAATGTTACAGATCTATATACTTTTTGTCTAAAACCTTATCCTACGTTCCATCTTTTATGCAAACCTCAACCGGACTTTTTAAAGTACAAAAGGGGCATAATCCTGCTAAAAAGCACAGTTGAAAGTCTTGGTTGGTAAATGTTCATAAGGGCCCTGAACAAATATGTAATATTTTATTTCAATATCTTTAATAGATTCAGAGATTTGGAGCAGTTGCCCACAAACAATAACCTGAATTTTCTAAGTACAAAAAGAGGCATAATTATGCTTAATTGCAGGACAGAGTTATAGGACTTGGTCAATGACCATTCACAATTTCTATTTCTAAGTTTCTTCAGAATAACTACCTGTAGTAGGAAAACAGTGGTGTGGAGATATTGCATATTTACCTTAAACAATTTTCTAAGTACAAACAGGGGCATAAGAAGAATAGAAACACTTTTCTTTAAACTTAGTAATACAAACAATGGGAGGAATTTTGTCTGGGTATTAATTATCATGCAGGGGCGATAATGTCCTCATAGGACTGTGTCCAAATACCAATCCGCATGATAAATTGAACAATTAGGTAATAACGAACACATGTTATTTAGAAAAGCTTTATTTTATTAATAAGTTATCTCATGAAAACAAATGGAGTATACCTTCTGCATTTATTACAGGGAAAATCCAATCCCCCTGTTGAGAGTGTGCACAAACTAGTTAGAAGACCATTTCAAAATTACTTCCAGCATATTTGCTTTGAAGCATATCTTCTCTTAAAATCTTTAAAAAAAAAATCAACATTTTGTTATGGTGAATTTTTCTTAGTTGATAATGTTAACAACCAACATGTTGCTGATCAACACAAATTATGTATATTGTGATAATAGAATATAAAAAAGTGTTTTCAATTTGTGTGCAGGACAGCTGTATTATTGCTGATATGCCCCTTCAGCTGTTTTAACCATACAGAATAAAATAACCCTCAGGGCTTAATGCATGTGCGTAAAGTGTCGTCCCAGATTAGCCTGTGCAGTATGCACAGGCTAATCAGAGACGACACTTTCTGCCTAGACTGGATTTTCATTAAGAAGAGACCTTTAAACAAAAAATACCATAAAAGGGGAAAGTGTTGTCCCTAATTAGCCTGTGCAATGTGCACAGGCTAATCTGGGGCGACACTTTACACACCTGCATTAAACCCCGTTTTCCCAGAACAAGGCTCAAATAGTCTCCTAACCAGTCTTTACAGTCAGCCATCGAACATATAACTTATAACACTTTCTACAAAGCCTTTGTAATAAAAAAATATAGATTCATTTTAATAACATCTATCCATAAATACATATATAAATATATAACACATAGAATATAAATGTTCAGACTTAGGAAAGATAAAATAGAGAGATTTATTTGTGTATAAAAACTGTAATTAGGTTATCCTATCAGATCTTAGTTAAAAACGTGAGCCTGAGTTATAAAGTACCTTTGACCAATATACATTGTTAATTTAAGTTCTTAATTTTAATATTTTACCTTTAAAATAACATATTGAGTAAATCATGTTTCCAGTAAAAAAGAACAATTTCCAAAAATATTATTAAAAGTTTCATTTTTAATCAATGTAATTTGAAATGTGATTCATATTTATGTTCTGAAATATCCAAAGTTGTATGCAAATGTATTCCAAAGCTTTAAAGTTGTGTTGCAATAAGATACCTTGAAATATTACTCANAAAGAGAGACAGACAGACAGGCCAAAAACAATATACCCCCTTTTTTTTTAAAGGGGGAATAAAAAATTCAAAGCCTAGTATTGAAACGTGATTGTTAGTTTTACAACAATTTTGCAATAAACAGCATACAAGACTTTAAACAAATTGTCAATTTGTAATAGATGAACATATTATTGAACAGGAGTCAAAAGATCTTAGCAAAATCAACCGGTGAATATATACTTATTTATTGGAGTGCACCACTAGGGCTTAATGCATGTGCTCAAAGTGTTGTCCTAGATAAGCCTGTGCAGTCCTCACAGGCTTATCAGGAACGACACTTTCTGCTTTTAAGGAATTGTTTTGTTTCAAGAAAGTCTCTTCTTAACAAAAATCCAGTATACACATAGTAGGCGAAAAGTGTCGTCCCTGATGAGCCTGTGCGAACCGCACAGGCTTATCTGGGATGACACTTTACGCACATGCCATTGAGAAAAACAGTGTATTTCGATCTCAAGCTATGCCAGAATGTGGTATGTTACAATATTACAACTGTTGATTTTAATGGGGAAAAAACAGTGTCCTGTACAATTGCTCCAAATGAGCATTTATCTCAAAATCAATAAAGTTAAAACTAAGTGCCAAAAATCTAAAATTTAAATGTAAATATATTGCATAGCTATTGTTTTATCTCCCTGATTACTTATTTGCTTTCAAATGAGACAGTATTATTTGTCACTTAATAACTATCTTCAACATAAGTAAACAACAACTACCTTCTATTCTTACAGTAGCATTGAAAAATGCTCTTTAAAGCACAAACAAACAAAGCACACGCAAAGAAAACAAGCTTATTTACCGGAAGTTAGTGAATATAAAATTAATTGTCTAATGTCAAGCACCAGTAAATTACTAAACTAGTAAATAAACATAAACTATAACAAAATAGAGTTATAAAAAAGCCAACTTTAAAACTGCAAATATTACAAAAATGTAAGGCCTATAAAAGATACAACTCAGGCAGTTCAAACACATATCAGATAAATATTATAAGCAAATCAAATTATTATATACCACTCCGATTGCTCTAAGTTTTTAGACACTTCAAAATAATTAATATCGCCTATGAATGATAACGAGTGCATGTACTTGCAAATACCATGATGGTTAGTTTTATATACTTAAGGATATGTTTGCAATGATTTTTAAATTACTTAATTGTGTTTGATGTAGTCTTACATAAAACTGTCTGAAAATTTACAGTCATTAATTATAGGGAAAAATCTGGGTATACCAAAATTTGGAGCCACAAAAATTATTATTTTTGGCTAAAAAAGATGGTGTCCAAAATCTTAAGAGTGCCCAAAAACTAAGAGAAATAACGGTATTTTAAAAATCACACAGTTTGATATGAGACTTAGTAAGGTAACATTTTAAGCATAAGTCTCACGTAAATAAAACATACTTATTAGGCAAATTCTGTTACAACAATGCTTTACATGCAATTTTTGCAACAAAGTAACACACTAATGCATGGAACAGGTCATTTTAAAATCACAACTCGAATATGGCTTTCAAAAAATAATAAGCAAACTAAAGACACACATGACACACAATACAGTAGGAGAAAGGTTAGTGAACACTAGATTAAATTAATAAGGGAATGCATCCCAAAGATACTTGGCATGTAGGAATGTCTTCATGGAATGGTTTGATTATAGTAAAAGTTAAACATAGGTTTAAACAAATAGTAATTTGAACACAGTCATCATGTGTTTAAGTCCACAGTCATGCGTCTATGTCCACAGAAAAATGTTAAGTATTTAGAAAAAGCTTCAATGTCATTTAAGATTATATAATGCGTTAAAACTTAAAACATGCACAGGTTCAAATTAATATTTTATCCAATCAAGAAACTTTTGTAATGTTAAACAATATCAGTATGTCCTTGATTATATTTGTTTTTGTTTTAAAATACTGCTAAGTTTATATTCACGAGGCTTAACTGTTTCATTTTGATAAAATACTGTGTTTACATTATATTCCATATTCATGATCTATTATTAATGACTATGTCAATGTTCATTCAGGATTATACATCTATACTTCAGAAGTTCCATTAACGTGGTTTTTCCTCAAACAAATACTATGTTTGTTATTTAAAACATAATACACGAATTTAAATATTGATTTCTTGGTCCCTAAAATACTGTGCCAATTTTCAATGTTTACCTCTACAACACTGTGTCAATGATCAATGTTCACAGATATCCTAGCAACCAGAGACGTCCTAGCAACCAGAGCCGTCCTAGCAACCTTAGACGTCCTAGCAACCACAAGAGTCCACCTGTTCCATCTTCTTCACCTCGTGTTCACCCAGCTTGGTTGTGCTCGCTCGCACAGACGGCGGGGCTTCCACTTGCAATTTGAAAATATCTGAAGCAGATGGTGAAAACATGCAACAATACTGATAATATGAATATGAGCCCTGCTCTGGGAAAATGGGGTTTAAAGCATGTTTGTAAAGTGTCGTCCCAGATAAGCCTGTGTGGATCGCACAGGCTAATAAGAAACGACAATTTCCACTTTCATTGTATTTTTCATTTATAGCAACTCCTTTTTAGCGAAAAATCCAGTTTAGGCGGAAAGGGTCGTCCCTTATCTGGGACGACACTTTACGCACATGCATTAAGCCCTGATTTCCAAGAGTGATGCTCACATGTAAGATAAATGTACAGCAACGGAATATCTTCAAAAGTTTGAAATCAGTTGGCCAATGGTTTTGTTTTGTATTATGTTAACAAAGAACTGAAAATGTTTGATATATTAGTGACATGGAAGGGTTTGTAATTCAAAGATCGGCATNGGGTTTAAAGCATGTTTGTAAAGTGTCGTCCCAGATAAGCCTGTGTGGATCGCACAGGCTAATAAGAAACGACAATTTCCACTTTCATTGTATTTTTCATTTATAGCAACTCCTTTTTAGCGAAAAATCCAGTTTAGGCGGAAAGGGTCGTCCCTTTTCTGGGACGACACTTTACGCACAAATGTCATGCATTAAGTCCTGATTTCCAAGAGTGATGCTCACATGTAAGATAAATGTACAGCAATGGAATATCTTCAAAAGTTTGAAATCAGTTGGCCAATGGTTTTGTTTTGTATTATGTTAACAAAGAATTGAAAATGTTTGATATATTAGTGACATGGAAGGGTTTGTAACTCAAAGATCGGCGTGGCGTAGTGGATATGGTGTCCGCCTAGCGATCGGGAGGTCGTGGGTTCGAACCCCACTGGGAGCGTTCCTTTGATCTCCCCCAAAAACACCAAGTACTGGTTCTAGTCCCAGGAAACGGACTCGAGAGCGTTTATATAAGCCTATGGCTTTCGATGCAATGGAGCAAAAATAAATAGGTTTAAAAATAAGTGCATTAAATTAATTAAATCACTGCAGATTTTTGTAACACTACAGCATGGATGATTGTGTTTGAGAATGTTACTGGATTGACAGGCCAGAGAAACTTCAGAATACATTTTTTCTCCCGAGAGAACATGATTTTCATAGACAATTTAGCCAAACCCATGATTTTTAATGAGCGCATCAATGGACAAAAGTATTAACTGTTCCGATACAATTTATGCAAACTGACAGTTTAGCAAGCAGAGTTTAAACAAAAGCAGGTAAACAACAGAAAATAAATACTAACCAACTAGTAAATTATTAAATGCCTCTCCTACGTTTGTGTTGTCTAATGCTGAAGTTTCGATAAATGAGTAGTTGTGTTTCTCTGAAAACATAAGGTACAGAAGATGTACATGTTAATGCTTTATTCTATGAAAACATACCCCATTTATAATACACTTCACTGGATGGCTGTTTTCAATATAGTGAACATATATCATAGTCCACCACACAGGGGTGTTACTTCGTCACTTGAACATTTAAAAGTAAAAACATTTATCTCAACAAAATTTAGTACGCACAGGCTATTTAAGGATGACCCTTTCCGCTTTAATAGTATTTTTCATTTCAAGGAAGACTCTCCTTAGAAAAAATCCACTTAAGGCAGAAAGTGTCGTCCCAGATAAGACTGTGCAGAAATGAAAAGAAAACTTAAATAAATATTTTTAACGCTTTAAGCACATGCATTAAGCCCCGTTTTCCCAGAGCAAGGCTCATTTATTTCATCAAAATTGAGCATACCTGCAAGGCCCCGTCCCACTTCTGCTGTGATTTCCCGCAGGTGTTTCAGGTCAGTCTTGTTCCCCACTATCATAATACAGCAGTTGGGATCTGCATGTTCATCCAACTCTCCAAGCCACTTGCTGAGGTTCTCAAACGTCGCCGCCTTGCTGATGTCATATACCACGAGCGCACCCACAGCGCCCCTGTAGTAACTGAAATTGAAATGAATTTCAGTTGATTGGAATTTGAAAGAAAAAGAGAGAAAAAAATCTGATAATTGTCATCATAAACATTTTCAGCATTTCTGTGCATTCAACAAAAAAAGAATCTTAGGTATTTGTGTCATTAACATCCTCAGAATTTCTCTGAACTTCTATAAGTAGGTGTTATTTTACCGACGGTTAATACACTGATGAAATGCACATACACCAAAACTCCGCTATACCACCACACTGATTTTAGGACACCCTGTAAATGTTGGCACTTATGAGCCTCGTTCTGGGAAAACTGGGCTTAAAGCATTTGCCTAAAGTGTTATCCCAGATCAGCCTGTGCAGTCTGCACAGACTCACCGCCTCAATTGGATTTTCGCTAAGAAGATCCTACCTTTAAATGAAAAATTCCATAAAATCTGGCATTTTGGTCCAAGTACTAGTTCTACCGAGGAAACTGACTCAACAGGGTCTTAATAAGCATGAAGGCTTTTGATGCAGTCAAGCTAAAATATACAGGTTTAAACTAAAATGTTGAAGAGTGCACAAATAAATATAAATGAGCAGCGCTGAGAAAACGGAGCTTAACCCTTTGCATGCTGGGAAATTTGTCGTCTGCTAAAATGTCGTCTGCTGAATTTCTAAAATTAGCATTTTCTTCAAAAAAAAATCTAAGACCACTATCAGAATAGCAAACAGTTTGGATCTGTGGCGTCTCATCTGGATCCAAACTGTTTGCAAAAGCCTTCAAAATCCGGTTCCAGCGCTCAAAGGGTTAATGAAAGTGCATAGTGTCTTCCAAGATTAGCCTGTTCCGTCCGCACAGGATAATCAAGGACGACACTTTCCGTCTTGAATGGATTTTCGTTTTGAAGAGACTTTCTTTCATCAAAAATACCATAAAAGCTGAAAGTGTCAATCACATTAGCCTGTGAAAACTGCATATGCATTAAGCTCTGTTTTCCCAGAACGAGGCTAATATATGAACTATGCAAGTACTAACACGCTGGTGATGGCCCTGTATCTCTCCTGGCCAGCTGTATCCCAGATCTGTGCCCGAACCGTCTTCCCCTTGATCGACATGTTCCTACAAGTGACAATGAACCATGGGGTTGATTACAAAGTCTAACAAACAGCAAGTATAGAAAAAAAAAAAATCGTCAGATGCTATAAGCTTTATAAGAAAGTCTGGTAAACACTGAAAAATTAAGTATGGTGAATAAAGATTTTTACAATACGCTAGCGGGTTTATAATTAAAGCCGGCCGAGATGATATTTTTCACAACAATTTGGTTTTCTCAACTGACCAGAATTGATCAGTATTCGTCAGATACATTCAAAAGCTTAACTCTTCCATACTGATTTGCGCAAAATGTGTGCCAAAAAATGCCAAAAGCATCAAAAATACGAAACCTAATCATGTACATAACGGAATCCTCAAGACTATTATTAACCTGTGACGTATGCAAGCTTTGGGTCACGTGAGCGCCAATTTCACGTGATTTCCACTTCCGCGCTTTTCAAAACAAAGAAGAACTACTAAAGTGTAGCAGTTCTCCATCGCAAATGGCTTTGTAAACAATGGTGCAAATTGGTCACATGGTTTTACATGTGACCCGCGTGTGTTTAAATTTAGATCATTTCTGTCCATGGACAGAAATTGAAAAGCACTATCTTTGTACTGAATTTGGGCATTTCTTAACCGATTTTGACCAATTTTTTGCACATCTGACATAAATACCATCACATTTTACTCATAATCCCTTTTTTGCGACACATAACAATAATGGAAAGTATACCAACATCAACTTGGCCGCTTTTAAGTCCTATAAACAGTGTTAAAAGTTATATACATCAAAAATAAAGTTTTCAATTTCTGAATGTGTACACAAATTAAAATGTTTTAATCAATATACTTATGGTCCTTTCTAAACCCCTAGGGCTAACAACCTTGTGAATGTGTTACTAAACAAACTCAAAATTATTGTAATTTGACTTATAAACAATGCTTAGTACATTGTATAAATAATTTGTTAATTAAATTAAAATTGGATATCTCCTTCATAACTTACCTTGTAGCAAACTCGACCCCTATAGTACTCTTGCTCTCCATGTTGAACTCATTGCGTGTAAACCTTGATAGCAGATTGGTTTTACCCACACCAGAATCTCCTACCAGCACGACTGAAAATGAATAAGTTTTCACTGATAAATGTGTGCCATGGAACAGATCAAAACAGTTCAAACTGATGTATTGATTTATGAATATCATAAATGTATAATATTTTTCATGAGGTTTATATGGTATTGTATGTCAACAGAGTACTGCATTCCAATCACCACAGATGTTTGTATGCAAACCAGTGTCACATTGTAAGTCAATTGCTACACAGGGGTTACACAACCGCTCCAAAAAGTGTTCACCTAAGTCTTGAATATGCCACTACTGCATGGTGTATAAGTTGTCAATCATTCCAGTGTCAAAAACTACAGAGCACTACCAGCCTGTCCCTACAGTATGTTCTTTTACTCATCACCACATTGTATATACCAGCTCATCATTCCAGAAAACAGTGTATACCTTTCCAAATGAAGTCATACTGTTCCTCCCCTGTCCCCGATGTCATCTTCAAGTAATCAAATTCTTTTCCTCTTCACATACAGGCACCTCTTACGTGTATAAACTTAAACCTGGAACATTCGCAAAAAAACTTTCAATTTTTAACTCCTGTGTTCGCTCATAGTGAGCTAGACCTGGTCCAATAATGGTTTATCAAGCATACTACCAATGTGAAAACATGCTATTCATTACACTGAATAAAGACTTAAATTCATTTATGAATTATTAATATGCGTTTTCCATGTAGAGCTGCTCTCCTGATAAATTTTACTCTAATTGTTCAGGGCTACATCCTAGCAAATTTCCAAAACTTTTTCTATATTTAACCTGATAAAATTTACAAAAATGGTATGCTTGTATGTGTTGTATGGTACATTTGGTTATTAAAGAGGACCTGGAAGCTGTTAGTTACAAAGTGATTTAAGGTCACTTCCAACAGCCTTGCCGTTGAGCTTACTTTTCAGCGACGTGGTTATAGTGTCTGACTTCACTTCTGGAGGTCGTGGGTTCAATACCCCATTGGAGCTCAGTATTTTCACAATAATGGCGACATGGCAAACACAAACTGTGATTCAGAACATGGGTGTGAGTTGTCTAATGGTTTAAGGGAGCCGCTTGTGTAGCGGTCGGCACTATAGCAACGTGTCTGGGGCCTTGAAACATTAAGAGGGGGAGGAGTGTAGTCTTATTTATAAGACGTTGCCAAGAATTTAGAGATACTTTTTATACGGGCTAAATTCTTTGGAACGTCTTATCGCCGAACGATCGATTACGTGGTGGACAGCAGAAAGTTTAAATTTTCATCAATATGCTTAAAATTGCAAAATAACAAAAACCAAGTTTTAGTTTAGAAGTCCATTTTACCTCAAATATCGTGGAATTGAAGTTAAAGGCATAATTTGTTTCAGTTAAACTTCTGCTTAAATCGCAATACAATCACTGACCTCTCGCCATGTTATGAAATATTTAAATATCAACCAATCAGAAGAAGGCATTACGGTGTAATAGGCTGCGTTATCGATTAAAATCTACCTGCGGTTTACAACGGGCACAGCGAGAAAAATGGAAAATGTGAATAGTGTGTTGATTTAAATTGCCTAGGCGTGCAAAATTGAAAGTGTCATTACATAATTCTTACGGAACATTATCGAGAAATGAATTATCTACAAAGGTATGTAAATATTATTGCAATCCGTTGATATTAACTGTCTGATATCGGGGCTTGAATGTTGCGCACCAAATTCCTTGCGCAACAATATAGACAAAGAAGGAAAACTTTCCACCACATTTTGAGTCCTTCGTCCGTTGTACGCTCAAAATATAACCCATATAAAAAGAAGCTTAATATTTTAGAGCGTCAACAAGTTGGACTAGGGAGGAGTGTAATGATTTAAGGTCACTTCCAACAGAATTGCTGTTGAGCTAGCTTTTCAGCGACGTGGTAAGAGTTTCTGACTACCACTCTGGAGGTTTTGGGTTCAATCACCCATTTGAGCTCGGTATTTGCACAATAAAAGCAACAAAATCAAAGCCCATATTCAGCCAATAAGACATGTTCATTGCAGTAGCCATCAAGTTGTAGTCTGAACTCTCCATCACTTCACGAAGACAATGATATATGTCAGCATTTCAGCAAACATGCATAATATTGAACTATGGATATATAAGGTTATAAAACTTAAAAGACTCAATAATTTACCTTTAATTACATAAAAATAACCAACAATTCACAACCTGTCATCAGCATTAATCAAATATAATATTTAGCATTTTAAATACTCTGTATACAATCAAATCTCTTTACTGACTTGTATAGTAATAGGAAGTTAATACAATTGATAATTAGTCATACTCATAGTGCTGAGATAAAACTCGAAACTTGTCAGTGTGATTGTCACTGTAAAAACTGGACTGTTGTCAACAACATTAATTTACGTCGCAATTTTTCGAGCTAGTATTTTCCAAATTAAATTTAACGGATGCGCTATAAAGCTTAACTGACAATACACATACCTGTTAATGAAGACGGTCTAACGATGACATTCACCTTTATTTATTTACCTGTAATTAACACAACACTATTTACCTGCTAATTGACTTCCTGTACAATATGGACATCCGGATTCCTTAGATTTTATCGTAGGGAACAATAATGGTTACAATTCACTATTCAACAGTACCGTCTGGAAGGAATGTCAGAAATGTCAATAGTATTGAAATTAATTGTTATTTATCGCATCTGTTTAATAGGTTATCTTCTAATTTGCCCATAAAGGGAGCTTTACAATAACGTCATTTTAAGTGATTTTAATCGAAATTTAAAATGTGTGTCTGTTTGTGGGCGTGAGAATAATTGTTATATCTCATCGCATAATGATGTCGTGGGCACACGTTTGAAGCACACAAATAAAAGTATTCATCATGTAAAAAAAATAGTGCTTTGATAGCATGTCAGAATTTAAGGACCCTTATTATAGCTCCTACTTTAGTTCATACTTCAATATCTACGGAGGTGACTTGTGTTTTGTTCATGTACGGAGCTTAAACACTCAAATATATGCAATGCAGTGTTAAAAGTTTAACTATATTAAAGAAATAGAGACAGTTGACAGGAAATTGCACAGAACGAATACTACATCGGTATATGAGTGTGCTATAGTGCCGTAATTGCCTCTATACGCTTGTGCTTCCGCCCTATCTTGTTTCGACAGTATATTTATCAGTTTTGTGCAACAACTAATATACCACAAAAGTATGATCACAATGTGAAGACCGCGTTTCGAGCGCAACATCAATTTGCGCCACTCAAAAGGTAACACCTTAGGGTCAAGGGTCATATGTGGAGATAATCTTGACCGTAACTTTATCATTCATCAGGCATTTTATGCAAACCTTCAAAGAAGGGCGCATATATAGAAGCCGCACGGTACGAGTGTCAGGATGTCCGTCCGAAAATTATTCTCTAATCCATGGCTTTTACATATATTGATAATTTGATTATTTTAAAATAACTCGGCACATTTTTAAACAGTCAAAAGACGAAGTGTCGCGTTTATCACCTGTCTCCCTACCTCAAAGGTCAAGGTCACACTTATTGGTCAAACGTTTTGGCCATTAAACTGAATGAAAATTCCTGTATCGGCCTTAACTTTGGCATTCAAGGACGGACTTTAAAATAACATGACGCACATGTAAACGATAAGACGACGCGTCACATGTAGTAGTCGTCCCCCACATGAAAGGTTAAGGTCATACTTATAGGCGAAAAGTTAAGTTTTGCAATAAAATAGTTAAAATATTCCTGTCTCATCCATACTTCGCACAATTGAAAAATAAACTTTATCAGACAACATCGTGTGCAATACTTGTTTCCCTATCTTTACGGCCAGTGTCGCACTTGGAGTCCAAAATTCAACTTTAGCCATAAAACACAATGTAACTTGTCATTCATAATGCAATTTTAATACAACGTAAAAACCGTGAGAAGGCGGAGTTAAATTGCATAGGATCTTGTAACATGAAAACGTTTGTTTTTTGTCATTGACATGCTCGTTTCTAAAGGAAATCAAGAGAACGTGTCATTATCAAAATAGTATGATAGTTGGTATTGAGGAAAAGAAAGAACCTTTAAATTTGGAGTTTACGAGTACATGACTTATTCTTAATTCTTCATTAATTGTACATGTGCATCGTCGTACAAGAAAACCGTTCAAGAGTCATGGTGTGGCGCATTTAAAAGAAAATTTTAAAACTATTTACAAAAGTCATTGCTGGTTTATTTTGGTACCAGTCTTTCCTTGAAAGCTTCAAGGCTGGGAGCTGTCACAAGGTAGTTTAACAGTTACCGGTAATTCCACAGTCTTGCTGCTGACGAAAAGAACAAACATCTTAGTTAGTCTTTCCTGCAGTATGGAATGATGTATCTGATACAACTGCCTCTTGTGGT
>VMBQ01007391.1:6116-42391 GCA_007657795.1 Dreissena rostriformis | reverse complement strand
ATCTGTGCTACGTTTATAACAACACGATGACGTTTTGTGTTGTCAAGCATATCGCGGGCTGCATGACCTAATCAATACCATTATATCTTATTTTACATGATCTGTAATATATATATATAAAAGGCATACTTGTTTTAAGCTTCCAAACACTATTAACAACATTATATCAGGTAAAACACTTATCTGTCGGATGCTGCAAAAATGTGCAAAACACGTAGTGGAAAATATTACTTTACCGCTTGTGAAATCAAGTCACCTTTGTGAAATTTATTGAAACCAGTTTGGAACCAATTGTCCAATGACTGCCAATGTATTAAAAAAAAGAGGTATCATAGATTAAACATAAGCAAAAACATAGATACGTATATAGTTCATATAGATGATTGACTTTAACATCAATTGAACGCACGATTTTTGCTCTGAAGATTCTCCGGGGAATACTTTTGATTTATTAATAATACTATTCGTTCGTGAACCGGTACCGTTCGATAATGTCTGCCGTGAGGTAATACAGGAACAATACCTTCAATTGACAATCATAATGCAACTTATCAGAGGCATATCGCTCATCAATGGTAATTTTTATAAATTATTAAAATAAACACAATACAATAGCTTCCAATTTTTCCAGTAAACACATTCATAAATCACTGTAACTGTCATTCTTGTAATTAAAAATCGAGCCAATTCACTTAGACGATAACGCTTATAATTAAAATACACGCATGAACAAAAAAGTCATAGTGAACACTTTGTATACGTAAGCATAATCATAACTTTACAACAGGTATATGACGTGCGTTGAAAATACAATTCGACCAACAGCGATATCATTAACGTTGCAATTATGTTGCAAACAGTTCAACGTATTTTGCTTCTGAGTTAATGACTGATACTTCTTTGCACAAGTCTAAGGCGTTTCGCCAGTAGCCAAACAGCCTATAGCAGGTGGAAAATCAGAAACACCTATCGAGGGAACTTGGTATTTTGCGCTAAAGTAAATACCCGGATGAAGATTTCATTTCTGATTGGCTGGACATTTATATATGTTTTCTTGTTTTAATTTGGAAAAAAATAGTTCCAAACAGATCTGTAGGTAGCTTGTTTATTGAAAAAAAATAAAGTAATAAAGTAAAGTAAATAGTTTTCGTAACAGTTTT
This sequence comes from Dreissena rostriformis, assembly GCA_007657795.1. Lineage (NCBI taxonomy): Eukaryota > Metazoa > Mollusca > Bivalvia > Myida > Dreissenidae > Dreissena > Dreissena rostriformis. The sequence continues at coordinate 41,231 of VMBQ01007391.1, read as the reverse complement.
ATACACTGATTTAAAACTTAAATAGTCGGTAAGTACTTAAAATTGATTGATGTGACCAGTTCGCGGATGCCGACATCGACCTTCATTATAGCGTGAAACGCCATATTGTAAACAAGCTGTCGCAGACGATAGAGATAACGTTGGAAAATGCAGATGATATGAACAAAGAAAGAAAACGCAGAGGGCCATCTGTGTCCGTTATTTTGAGTTAAATGTGGTTTCGTTGTTGTAATTTTCATTTACGACGTTAAAATACATAATAAATACTGATATTATATTAAAACGTGACTGGGAACAATATGATTACCCATTTGGCGCTTAGTCGTTGTCAATTTAAACGAATATAGAAATATAGAAATTAGAAAGACAAAGTTTTGAAAGTCGCTGTAGAAAAACACAACCAACTACAAACCTGTGTGGTTATCTAGTTGAAAAGGCAAACGTCGATCATTTGTTTGTCAGACACGAGGAGTTTCCAGTTTAAGACAATTTAAATGTTGTATGCTCATTTTTTTGGCATATTGGCATATTGTTAAGCTTGTAACGAGATATACTTGTGCAGGCATTTTTGTGTTTGTCATATACTGTTTTTAACTATAACAAAACCACACAAATATGAATTTTGCAATATTTTTTTCAGGGGCAGTACCTTGTTGTTTCAATGAAGAACTCACATGATATAGTGATATGTGTTCAATCAGATCCACATAAAATACAGATTGGGTAAAATGACAAAGTGCAATACCACAATATGTGCTCATAAATAGCAGGAATGATAGGACTTACACCCTGTATTGTTTACCTTATATGTGTTAAGTATTAATACTATTTTTTTAAATAACAAATATGATTATCTTATGCAAAGGTATGAGGATGGTTCGAGTAAACACATATTTTTTTATAAAAAGGAAAATGTTTTATGTTACAGGACGGAAAACCGTTTACGCTCTTGATGAAGCAGCCATGCCAGGGAAAAGAGGTAGCCGTTTAACCAGCTCGTTCACCCTTGTGTTCATTACTATGGTACCAGCAAGAAAAACATGTATTATCAAGTAATTAATAAGCATTAAACTTTATATTATTGTTTTAATTTGAAACATAGACATGGTCTGTTCACTGTGCATATTTGAAGGGCTCAGAGTAAAGTTTGTAAAAAAAAATAACCATATATCTTGATTATATCATTTGATTAATAATTGTTTTGTGTTATTTTAACAAAGATTTAATAAGAAAAACAAGCAGGCAAAGATTACATGTGGTCACTACTGTAACGATCTATTATTGATGTGTTTGTAGAACATTGCGTGCAAATAATACGCTATTTTTTTATTGTTATCATTGCAGATCTTCACAAATGAATTTACAGATCCTGGTTCAACCTCAGCTCACCTAGTTTAGATCTTGCAGTCAGATTGGACAGTGTGTGTGTGATAAAACAGACAATATATTGTGTTGTTATTGTGTTGTGATTGACCTTTTCAACATTAAGTGTTTTATTGAAGACTTAAAATGTCATTTTTTTTTTATCAAAGAATTTAAAAATACATTTTGATTGGTATACGGAATTATGTGGTAATAATGGCAAAGATGTATATCTATTGAGTGTTTTAATCAGTCTGTTATCTATTAGTTCGCATATAAAGCATGATAAAGTATGTAAAGCGAATATAATGTATACATGTATGTACGCGTTTTGTTGTTTCTGCTCCCAAATTCGAATACATGAAAGTACATGTTCACTCAGTACTGTTTACAAATTGTGTATTTTTTTCAGTTTCCTAATCAAATTATGAACAATGTCTCTAGCTCAGTGTAAAAAAGGCATTTTTATCCCCACGCTTTTAAAAGCGTAGGGATATTGTATTGATCTCTGCTTTCTGTCCGTCTGCCCTGGCCACTATCTCCTCCTACACTATTAGCACTAGAACCTTAAACTTACACACATGGTAGCTATGAGCATATGTGCGACGGTGACGTTGACGGAATTTTGATCTGACCCCTGGGTCAAAAGTTATGGGTAAATAAATGGGTAAAATGTGTAAAAAAAAATCATTTTACTAACAACATGCGACGCAATTGATAATAACTTTTGACCCACGAGTCAGATCAAAATTCCAAATAGTGCACCGTCGAACATATGATCATAGCTACCATGTGTGTAACTTTCAAGGTTCTAGTGCTAATAGTGTAGGAGGAGATAGTGGAGAATGGGGGTTGGGGTGGGACCGGGTCAGAGATTTTCACTCATTTTTTTTAGGTTATTTAACATTAACTTCTTTATTTCTACACCGATTTACTTCAAATTGATACTGAACATCTCTTATTACAATACGGTCAATCTCAACTATGCATGGCCCCATTACCAACCCTGGGGCGCCTCGCCCACCCAAATTTTTGTTTTAACATAACTTCTTCATTTATTCACCAATTGACTTGAAATTTATACTGAACATCTCTTATGACAACACGGTCTATCTCGACCATCCATGTCAACATTACCCACCCCGGAACCCCACCAACATATAGGCCTTGCACACCCAAAATTGCCTTTTAATATAACATCTATGCGGCGTGGGGATACGCGTCGGCCTCTGCCGCGCAAGCTTTAGTTTTTAATTGCAATCATACATTCTAAATGTTTTTGTTGTCATCACATTCAATATTTCATCACCTCTTGTTTCATTTATTTGTATTGATTCTTTTTGCAAAACTTGTCTTTTTGATACCTATTTGAACTTTCATCCGTTCAACTGTTCCTTCATTAACTTCATCAGAAACTTCCTTGTATCTAGCCAACAGCCTGTCAACGCCGTCGGCGCTTTGCTGGACGCGGGGCGCTTTGCTGGCCGCAGGGAGCTGTTTTGCTATGTAATCCCTGTGTACACGTTCTTAAAATTGTGGACACTAAGATTGTTTCTTTTAATAACGTTGTAACGACCAACCACTGTAATGCAGCTTGTCATGAGTCTTACTGTCATTCTGTTGTGTGTGCATTGAAGAACGGCAGATAAGGGCACGCATCCACGATCACAGCAAACACGTTCTTTATGGAAAACATGTACATTATTGTTACTATTAAATTCATACGTATGTTTTTATGTTGGCTTAGAACAGATTCGCGCGTCACGATTTGGCATTCATGTGTTCAAGTTCTTCTGCACACGTACATTTTTTTAGATCATTTCAGACGCGCGTTTGATTTGTGATGGATTCTGGGGTACGTGCGATGTTCGGCTTGCCTTCGAACCGGCTTGAATACCCAAGCTTTGCATTGACTGTTCCATGGCGGTGATCCCAATGTTAGTCAATGTACATTTATAGTTGGTGTTCTATCATAAAAGAACAAAGCAACACGAATTTCTTTCCTGATAAGAGTTTCTGGAGTTTCATTGTTTGCTATGGTATTTACAACCACAGTTTGATTTGTGTTGTGTAGATCATAAATAAAAAGCAGCAGAGGCTGTAAGCAGTAGAACCATTTGTTGTGGATAATACATATTTTACGATCGTACTTACACCTAGTTTGTTTGACAATTTTCTTTAGATGCATCGCTTGCTCGATGGTAAAATATATTTTATAAATGGGCCATCATTTCATTGAAGAACAGTACATGTATTTAAAACATATCCCCTGTTCGTTTCAATAGATTCAGATTATGTGTGCAGTATTCGATTCATCATTGTTTTCATTTTCTGTCTGCAAAGGAACATTTGATTGAGATTTTTTTTAGACGCGCGTTGGATTTGTTATTGATGATGAGGTTAGTGTGTGGTACTTGCAGTTTTTGCTAATATTTTTTAGAAAAGACCATACCAATCATTCAGCATCTCTTCTTAGTTATGTTCAATCTCTTCTCTCTCATATACCTTAACTACTTTTAGAACTAGAAACTATTCTTTCATAATCAATATGAGTTCTTGTGTATGATCATTCCTTTTTTCGGCGTAGCTGTCCAACCCAGCTTTTTTACCTTCAATGACCTTTATAAACAGCCTATAAAATATTGGGGAAATTTCCCGCCAGTATACCCGAGTGAATAAATGTGAGTATGTCATTGGCTAATTTGAGAGAAATCCCCCATAACATTGTCCACGTCACTGTGGATAGAAAACTGCGTCTTAGTCAAATGTTAAAATACTATTTATTTCGATTGCGCAGAAATAAATTCATAAGCCATGTGAGGACACATATAATGTGATCTCACGTAGTATAATTTGTATCTACGAACACTATTGTATGGTTTGAATATACGTGCACTTCATAATAAACATTTCATGCGGCGGAAATGCGACTTGCAAGTGAAAAACAAACAACAATTTAATCTTTGTTTTCAATTTAATGACATATTCAGATATGTAAATTTTCTACCTTTATTTCAAAGTTAGGATATGCGCCGAATATGTTTTCAAAGATATTTCTTGTTTTACTTACTTGGAAACGTATATTATCCCACAAATACACCAGTTTAATTTTGGGAGCAAGCTACAAGCAAGATACATTCTCATGTGGGACATTAACGAAAATCAAACAAATCCGTCTCATGATAAATTTAAAGAAATATTATTTTAAACACTATGTACAATGTTATAAATGAACCGATGCGATTGACTCCTCAGTCCCCCTCATTGGTCGACCCTATTGCGAATTCTAGTTCAATAAAATCGTTACATTCAGGAATGTTTGAAACGGACAGTTTCATCGGTGATCAATACGGAACCCGCATATATGAGAATGGTATGGCATTATAAACGTACGGATTTTTACCAATTTAGTCACGAGATTTGTTCTTACAATTGGTCATTTTCATCTGAAGGTATGCTAAATGAAATACAAAGTCACTGAATTCTAAAATATAGATCATAAACTGGCATCCACCTACATATCGTCCTCTGTGGTTATAATAAGGCGATACGATCTCATTTGGTATAATTCTTTAATTCTTAAAAAAAAACACGGCAATGAGATTGACATAAAAGCGGGAAGCATTCTGAATGGGTAACATACAAGCAATTAAGAAAAAAGGTAAATAATATGAAAAGAAATGTTAAATCCACTTGAAATGACTTATTTGAGTGCAAATCGTCAGATCGCCAGCAGTACTGGAAAACGGTTGAATGTTAGTTAAAGAATGTTCATCTAATTCTAATAATATAACTGTGCTGTTGAAAAGTGAGTAAGAAGGCAATTATTCTGGTGTGATGTGATTTGCTTGGTTTGGTTACTGTGCTGTTCAAAGGACCTTCAGCGCTGGTATTGTTCAAGCCCACATAGTGTTATAAGTTGTCATTGACCTTCCTCGCTGGTATTGTTCAAGTCCCCATAATGTTGTAGTTTTTTTTTTAAACATTTCTTTATGTTATTTATAAAGTCACCAGATAATTGTAGTTTTGTTGTGGACCATCGTCTCTGTTGTAGTTCAAATCCCAGCATGACTACGGTTTGCATGATTTCCCAGAATGTTATAGTGTGGAAACGGACCTTCCTCATTGGTGTCATTCAAGTCCCAAGAATGATGTAGGCTTGTTACGGACCTTCCTTGCTCGACTGACGTATGAGGTGAAGGAGGAGACACAGTTACCAATGAAATGGTCCGCCTCGCCTAGAATGTAGAGGTCGAGCTGGGGAAGCCAGGGGTCTTGGTGGTAAACCTTCACCTTTAAACAGAAATATACAGCATGTTGCACAAGGGGCATCGTTTTTTACATTAATTTTTCGTTACCGTTCTGAACGTTAATCGCTTTTTAGTTTGATATTTTTCGGCGAAAGCTTTGTGCTTAAAGAAGGCCATTTTAAGGAAATTGCATGATGTAGTTTGATATAATGGCGTTAGCAATAGGCTCATTGAAAATATGTAAGGGCGTTTCTAAAAAATATTCTATATAACGTCCCATTCATATGTGTAAGGATAAGGAAGCATTATGACAACAAAGGACGATAACTCCTTTCATAACCAATACTACTAAAAGTCAATACACAGTACTAGAAATCAATCTTGCTAGACTTCAGTTCTAGTCATCACAATCATAATACTAACGAGACCTCAATCTATATGCTTTTAACAGCCGTTTGGACTAAACATCAATCAAAAAGTCTAATTAGTGATCAACAATTATTTTAAACAGTGTAGGTCAGCCGGAGACCATTGATAAGGCTGTTTGGATGAAATTATTTTGTATAATAATAATCTCCTTTGTAAGGATGTAAGCAATATTTCTGATAAAACTACAGCAATGAACATATGCATGAGAATAGAATAACCGACTTGATGAAACCTGTTTGAAAATCAGTGTGTTTATTCTCTTCTAACGAACTTGTCGTGAAAAATAAGTAACGTTTTCAACCAACTTGGGATATCAATAAAAATGACTACTTGGGACATTAATACAAAAAAAACAAGAGATGTGTTAGTCAGAAACACAATGCCCCCTAATGCGCCGCTTTGTTTGTTTTTTTCCTTTGACCTTGAAGGATGACCTTGACCTCGACCTTTCACCACTCAAAATGTGCAGCTCCATGAGATACACATGTATGCCCAAAAATGAAGGTTAAAATATTATTTTTTTTACCTTTGACCTTGAAGGATGACCTTGACCTTTTACCACTAACAATGTGCAGCTCCATGAGATACACATGCATGCCAAATATGAAGGTTACATTTGAAGTGACATAGAAGTTATGAGCATTATTCGAAACCTAAACGCAGATTTCGAAACCTAAACGCATACCCTAAGTTCAAGGTCAAGGTGAAAGGGGTAAAAACAATTGTGCGTATGGAAAGGCCTTGTCCATATCCACATGCATACCAAATATGAAGGTTACATCTGAAGCAACATAGAAGTTATGAACATAATTCGAAACCTAAACGCAGATTTCGAAACCTAAACGCGGACCCTAAGTTCAAGGTCAAGGTGAAAGGGGTAAAAAAATGTGTGCGTATGGAAAGGCCTTGTCCATATGCACATGCATACCAAATATGAAGGTTATATCTCAAGGGACATAGAAGTTATGAGCATTTTTCGAAACCTAAACGCAGATTTTGAAACCTAAACGCAGACCCTTACTTCAAGGTCAAGGTCACAGGGGTCAAAATTTGTGTGCGTATGGAAAGGCCTTGTCCATATACACATGCATACCAAATATGAAGGTTATATCTCAAGGGACATAGAAGTTATGAGCATTTTTCGAAACCTAAACGCAGATTTTGAAACCTAAACGCAGACCCTTACTTCAAGGTCAAGGTCACAGGGGTCAAAATTTTTGTGCGTATGGAAAGGCCTTGTCCATATACACATGCATACCAAATATGAAGGTTATATCTCAAGGGACATAGAAGTTATGAGCATTTTTCGAAACCTAAACGCAGATTTTGAAACCTAAACGCAGACCCTTACTTCAAGGTCAAGGTCACAGGGGTCAAAATTTTTGTGCGTATGGAAAGGCCTTGTCCATATACACATGCATACCAAATATGAAGGTTATATCTCAAGGGACATAGAAGTTATGAGCATTTTTCGAAACCTAAACGCAGATTTTGAAACCTAAACGCAGACCCTTACTTCAAGGTCAAGGTCACAGGGGTCAAAATTTTTGTGCGTATGGAAAGGCCTTGTCCATATACACATGCATACCAAATATGAAGGTTATATCTCAAGGGACATAGAAGTTATGAGCATTTTTCGAAACCTAAACGCAGATTTTGAAACCTAAACGCAGACCCTTACTTCAAGGTCAAGGTCACAGGGGTCAAAATTTTTGTGCGTATGGAAAGGCCTTGTCCATATACACATGCATACCAAATATGAAGGTTATATCTCAAGGGACATAGAAGTTATGAGCATTTTTCGAAACCTAAACGCAGATTTTGAAACCTAAACGCAGACCCTTACTTCAAGGTCAAGGTCACAGGGGTCAAAATTTTTGTGCGTATGGAAAGGCCTTGTCCATATACACATGCATACCAAATATGAAGGTTATATCTCAAGGGACATAGAAGTTATGAGCATTTTTCGAAACCTAAACGCAGATTTTGAAACCTAAACGCAGACCCTTACTTCAAGGTCAAGGTCACAGGGGTCAAAATTTTTGTGCGTATGGAAAGGCCTTGTCCATATACACATGCATACCAAATATGAAGGTTATATCTCAAGGGACATAGAAGTTATGAGCATTTTTCGAAACCTAAACGCAGATTTTGAAACCTAAACGCAGACCCTTACTTCAAGGTCAAGGTCACAGGGGTCAAAATTTTTGTGCGTATGGAAAGGCCTTGTCCATATACACATGCATACCAAATATGAAGGTTATATCTCAAGGGACATAGAAGTTATGAGCATTTTTTCGAAACCTAAACGCAGATTTTGAAACCTAAACGCAGACCCTTACTTCAAGGTCAAGGTCACAGGGGTCAATTTTTTTGTGCGTATGGAAAGGCCTTGCCCATATACACATGCATATAGCAAATATGAAGGTTACATCTGAAGCGACATAGAAGTTATGAGCATTTATTGAAAACTTAACGCAAAGTGTGACGGAATTTCAGACAGACGGACAGACAGACAAACAGACGGACAGTGCGATCACTATATGCCACCCTACCGGGGGCATAAAAAACACAAAAATTTACGCTTTTACTAGTGCATGTGTTTTCAAGAGGTAAATGAACAACAAAAATATGTATATATAACAAATATTTTCATTTTATTTGTCAAATATTTGGGTTTTGTTTAACCAAAAATAGGCAAAATAGGCAGGTTAACTGAATTTCTACTCATTTACAGAAATGATCAAGTGCACTCACTACAGGGTTTAAATATATTTGGATAATGGTTTTACGCGTAGAAGGCATAATTTACCTGAAATTCCGTCAAATATTCAGTTATTTCACTGATCAATGGATTTTTATCAGTGGCAACATACACCACTGTGGCACCAGTTTCCATTACAGCCTGCTTCAGCTGTCTAAAAAAAATATATACAGCACATAAAAAACAAATCAAACCATGATGTTAGTGTTATAATAGGGACACTAATAGTAAGTCAATAAGTAAGTAAGTAGATCAATTCATATCTACACAATATTAAGTATAATAACAAATAGGAACCAACATCAGATCAGTTACTACAAGTTAAGATTACAACAATAAGCAACTCAATATAGCAGAAAAGAGTACAAGAAAAATAACATGATTAATGCCACTATGAGATCGTGTTTAACATATGATACGTGCAACCATGATATGCGTGTTTTACCTATGATTAATGAAAGTATGCAATTCGTGATTACCATTGACCCGTGACATGCGTGTTTAACATATGATAAATGCATCTTTGAAATGCGTGTTTAACACATGATAAATTCAACCATGGCATGCGTGTTTAAATTATTAACACAAGGATTAAAAGGAAACATGTAACAAATGAACTTTGTGTACATTGGGCTGAATGAAGCTCACTTACTTTAATATACTGTTTGTAGAAGGCAAACAGATGTCTTTCGTGACCTTCTGAGCACCACCAGGTTTAATGCACTGTGGAGACGCCATAAAGGAACCAATGCCGCCGTCAGTGTGTCGGCATGCATTCTCCTGCAGCAAGACGGTACAAAGATTTTGCGGTGAGCTTTTTTTTAAGGAAGAAGACATAACATTATTGAATTACAAATCAAGTTTGTACGTAAATTAAAAAGATGTAACCAATCAAGTTAATACGTGCATAAAACAAGAGGTTCAAATAGAACTAATTGCCATAAAGTAGTCATTTGAATGATGTTTGTGTCTTGGTGTTACAAGCAAAGATTAATTCATTAATTCAATGTAAAATTCAATGAAATCCGAACATGTTCAGATGCAACGAAGGTACATCATGATATGTCCATTTGTTGTTCATTGATTGAGCAGATTTTTTCATTCTTTGTGACTTTATTTTAAATGGGGTGGAAATTAACTCATTCAAGCATAACATGGTTAACCGAACACGTTAAAACCAATCCATATAAAAATGAAAACTATCCGTTTAATCTTTGCACCACTGGTCAACTGCCAAAAAAAGAGCAGGTACAGATTTTTTTGATTTTTTTTTTGTATTTTATTTTGTGTATTATCTAAAAGCATAATAATGTATACATTCATGTTTTTGTTTTTGAAAACAACTGTTCTAACAAAGTATACAAAAATCTGGGTTTTTTTTTATCTGATTTTGGGGAAAGGGCCTGGCCTTTTTTGAGGGAAAAACAAACGCGTGAAACGCCTGATTTTGGGGGAAAATGAGTAAGTCTTTAATAATCAATTTAACATATTTTAATGTTTTAAAACAAATTCAAGGCAACAGATGATTTAATTATGCAATATTTGTCCCACTGGATCAGGTTTACTTTTAATATATAATTAAAAATTGAAGGTTTCCAAAAAAGATTTTTTTTTGTATAGATCTCATTGTTTTGGGGAAAATTTTTGTCAGAGGGGAAAAAAACTTCTAGGGGAAAGGGCTGATATTCGGCGGGTCTTTATGAAGGAAAAAACCCTGTAAGTATATAAGAAAAGTAATTTCATTCACCCAGTCAGGTCCGTTTCTTAGATGTATTCCAACAAACTTCTCATTTGGAAAGTTATGGTCTATATATTGTTGCCCTTGTTCTACAATAGCGTCTGACCACTGAAGGTGCTTCTGTAGGGGCCTCACACTAGGGACCATTGGGAATGGTGCAGGGGCCCCTCTAAGGGCAACCACAGGGTACTCTGTGGCAGGAAATCTGCAATACGATCAAACTCATGGTGTGGGGTTTTCTTTTTTCGATGATTGTTTTGCTATGCACCAAAGCATTATTTATCTTCATCAATCATTGGAAATGTACTTACAGACTTAGTCACAAAGGACATATAAATAAATATGAAATGGACATATTAAACTTGATTTTACTTCCACATCATTACGTGTCTTTAAATTGTCAAATGTCCAGTTTCATGCTTGGTAATCACACATACATGTCTACTTATTTTATTTACAAGAACCATTTTTTCTAACACCACAAGCAACTTAATATACACTCACAATTAGAGAATACACACCCATACATAATTTTTATATTGTTCACATTAGTAATCAAATGATTAAAGTATAAACCTAGCTTTCCATCTGTCATGTTCCTCATAATAGACGGTGTATGATTCAGTGGAGTCAAAGTCAACACCAAGCTCATCCCAAAAAGGACCGAACGGATTTCCTAAGGAAAAAAGTTTCTTACATTGATGCATTCTTGTTTGTTGTTTTCAAACATATGTTTCCTGGATAAACCATGAAATATGCATAAAGTAAAACTTTGATGTAACAGCTGAAGAACAAACTTTAATTATACAATACAGTCCTTTATTCAGGCCTTTTTCTGTCCATTTGGGGAAAAAGTACCTAGCAAAATGGGGATTTTTAGAGTCGCGAAATCTTCCAAATGGGGAAGAATTTTCATCGACAAAAGCATTATTTGGGCAGGGGGTTTTCCAGCCATTTTGGATAAAAATCATATAAATTATGGTTATATATTTTGTAGATTGTTTAAAAAATAAAATTGAGCTATAGACTCTAATAATCATAAGTCATAAGAAACTTCTTTCCAAAAAAAAAAAAAAAAAAAAAAAATTTTTTTTTTTTTTTTTTTTTGGGGGGGGGGGATTTTTTTTTAGAATTCGGGAAAAAATATGCATATTTAGCATGGGGAATGGGTCCGACTATCGGACCCGTGAGATAGGCAGAAAAGGCCTGTTATTTATGGCAATGAACCAAGCGTTGCGACTCAAAACAAATGCACCAGACAAGACACATGCATACATGTTCATACCAAATACACAAACATGAACAAAACCTGGGCAAGAGCCTTGGAACAGTCAATGAAAAATAACTGGAGGTTTAAACCGGTTTTATTAACCGTAACATGCTGACCGAGAATATTTTTGTTTTTGGATGACTTGTTTTATGTATTATTAGTAAAAGGAATAAATTGTGATACTGTGAACAGGCGTACAGTATATTTTTTACAAATGCAAGTTAAACAAGGCTTGTCACCATAGGATGACATATGCCCCCTTTTTCCACATTTTTCAAAACCTAAGCGCAAAACCTAAACGCAAAGTGTGACGGAATTTCAGACGGACAGACGGACCGACAGAGCGATCACTATATGCCACCCTAACGGGGGCATAAAAATTATAATGGTATATTTAAAACAAATGCGCAGTTCCTTACAAATAAGTAACTTTATGTAAACACTGTCTTCAAAAACAAGCACAAGAAAGTTATACCTTCTTTCATTTTACATTCAGCATTTTTTTCGAATGCAAAACATGAGCCCTTTCTTTTCCCTGGGGGCCAAACTTCCGGTGCTAGATCCTTCATAAACTCTTCAGCAGGTATGACCTTGTGATATTCCTGTAAGGGTTCCAGCTTGAACCAGTCTGTGAAGGGCACATTTTTCTGTAAAGAGAATTAAAAAGAACCCTGACAAAAGAATAAGAAGTAATTCAATCAAATTCAAATTCTAATTCTATTTCGCCTCTAAAAACTGGCAATGTAGAATATACAAGTATTTTTTAATTATTTCCAATTGATAGTTTGTTCTTGGTTCCATAACTGAAAATATTGTTTTAATTTTTATGACTTTGCACAAAATAAACAGTGCTACATTTATAAAACATACTGATATTCACTGAAGTTTCTTTATCTTAATGTCAGGACATACAATTTTGTGTTATTGTGTTTTTTTTGTTGTTGTTCTAAAGTATCACATACGATTCCAAAGTAACATAATATCACCTCACCAAAGAAAACCTAGGCTTTTAATAGATTGGTAAAAAATATTAATGTTTTACCACAATTAAAATGTGGTGATATGGAAAACCATATACATGTACTTAATGGCTTTCCATCACATTGATAAGGAGCTTAAAACGTACATAAGTTCGCCATGGAGGTAATAATAATGTCCTGTTGATGGATTTTGCAAATGCGAGACCACCGAGAAAATGTTCTGCTTGGTTTCCAAAACGTCCTGAAATTAACAATACATAAATAAGAAATTACAATGTTTTCTTTTTCGGCATCATAATTGTCACATTGATTTTGTGAAAAGTGTTGCATTTTAACTATTTTTATAATGTATAAAATTGGTGTGCATTGGTTAGAACCAGTTGTGTGGCAGAAATTCTTATGCTATCTTGGGGGCAGCAATTTCCCTAGTAACAAAATATAGTAATTTGCCTATTTAAACAACAGCTAGAGCCACTTGCCACTTAAGAAGGCTTGTAATTATTAAAAACAATAATGTTTTCTACCTAGCAAATCTTGTCCAAAGTATTTGCCTCATAATAAATTTTCTAATTTCAAGGACTATTAAGCTTAAAGGCCACAAAAAAAGGTCAAAACTAGGATCTTCAAATTCAATTAAAAATAATAAAACAAAATTAATGAATACTGTCCTGTAGACTTGGTATCATCGTTCTTTAAAACTGTACCAACTGTAAAGTTGGAATTGTTCTTAAGTTTTTCTTTATTGATCATTGGTGAATGATAAAGCAAACTCAAAAAGCTTATTAAGCTACAACATTCTAACAAGCTGTATCATGTCTATATTTGACTTTTGACCACTTAAGTGTGACCTTGACCTTAAAGCTATTGACAACAGACTCTGCTTAACCTGTCAGACAGTCAGACAAATCTGACAACAAATTATTATGTCTGAAAAACATTTGGACACCGATAGACACAATTCCTGACAAGTTTCGTACCTTACCCGAAATATTTAAAGTTGGCAGATAAATGATGAAGTTACAGTCAGGACAAAGCATATAGGGCTTGCTGTTTGTTTCCACTTTGTTTGTGGTGACCCTTAACATATTGCATGTTGAATGTTCAATCTATTTTACTACATTCCTATCGTGTTTGATAAATTAACTTTAACTTATGTCATAAAAAAAACACCATTTTGAATAGAGATTATGAAGATTTCTGTCACTGCATGATAGTGAATATCGTTATTAAACAAAGAAATAACACGTGTTCCGTACAACAACTTCAGAAAATGAACTCAACACTTAGATATATTATTCTTCTAAAATTTAGTCTTATGATAATCGTCTAAAGCCTTAAAAGAAACATTATTTCTTTTATACCTAATGATAAAATATGACATTTCTGCAGTGAAATAACAGCAGTGAAAAGAACAAAATTGTTCTTTTCACCGGTGAAAAGAACAAATTTTCGGAATTTCTTTTTATATTTTTAGATTATCATATCAAGATGTACTTCCCATGTTTATATCCTTGTTTATTTTTTTTCTATGATCACGAGCAAAATAAAATTGATTATCCACGGAATTCAACATATTTTCTTTTAATTTTATGCTTTTTTTACCGTTTATTTACATTGCTAAAGAGTTTAATTGAAGAATTTCCCTGGAATAATGACTTCATTTCGTCAACAAAATGACGTCAAAAATGACGTCATTTCAATGTCTNTGAAAAGTGACCCTCTCTACTGTGGCGTGCCTCAATACATTGAAATGACATCATTTTCTACGTCATTTTGTTGATGAAATGAAGTCATTATTCCAGGGAAATTCTTCAGTTAAACTCTTCAACAATGTAAATAAACGGTAAAAAAAGCATAAAATTAAAAGAAAATATGTTGGATTCGGTGGATAATCGATTTTATTTTGCTCGTGATCATAGAAAAAATAAATAAACAAGGATATAAACAAGGGAAGTACATCTTGATATGACAATCTAAAAATAGAAAAAGAAATTCCGAAAATTTGTTCTTTTCACTGGTGTTATTTCACTGGTATTCATTAGGTATAAAAGAAACATTATAACATACCCATACACAGACAGAAGATTATATATCCATTAGGATCCACTTCGTATTTGTTTACATTTACTTCTTCCATAAAATGACTTTGAAAACATATCAACAACAGGAAAGACCGCACTAAAAATGCAAAACAAGACATTCTTGAAGAATTCTGGAACCTTAAAAGTTATAATAGTTATTGGTTCCGATTAAAGCATGAAATAAACTTCAATTACATTATTGATTAATAACGCCTGGTGGGGTCGTCCAACGATTTCCCGCCACATGTCACTAAGAGTAATGTTACCTCCAATTAGAGAGCATGAAAGGGTTACATTCTACTATTCAATAACTGTCATTGAAATGGGGCAACTGTGATGACGCCAATGTGCAAGTAAACTATAGAACCGAGCCGATACTTTTATGTGTGCACAACATTTAATTTAATAAAAAATGGACTCAGGTTTGAAGGGGAAAATACATACTTATTGTGTGCAGAAACACAACCCTTGAGAAAAACAAGCTTTTCAAAAAGCTTGACTTATTTATTGAAACATTTGAGAATGTTCCAGTTACAGCTTACATGTAATAATATATTTGTTAAAATGATTTTTCAGGCAACCTCTTTGAGTCAGGTATGATTATTAACCGTGTAAATAAAGGTACCTTTTAGTAGGAACAAACAGTTGTTTGTTTGCACTTACCCTACCGACTTAATTTGTTGAACCGACTTTTGTAAAAAAAAAGAGTCGTGTGTTCCTGGTTGAGTATGCGTTCATTTATGCTAAAATTCGGTCGCTGAAATAACTAATATTCATTGCAGAAAGCATGCTAAATATATATTTGCAAGATTTCTACCATTACACATTACAATTCAAGTTAGACATAAATATTGAATTGTAAAAAAATAAACGTAAACTAAAATGTTTGGCCGACCTACCAACCATAATTTTGTTGGCGTTTTGATGTTAAGTTGAAACTATTAAGAACTTTTTTCGAGAGTATTTTAGCACATAAACATCAACCTGTTGCGCCTCTTTTTTTAAGGTGTGTACTATATCAATAACAGACCAAAAACTGTGTATGTGAAAATAGTGCGATAATAATTAAATGATTGAATACATCGACGAAGTTGCTTCTCATAAGAACATGTAATATTTATACTGTCCTCGGCTGCATATATTCAGATGAGACAGGCGTGGTTTTAGCATCTCACATATGCTCTCGCGGTAAAAGATCCACAGAAACAATTTCCCGAGCTAAGCGGCAGGCCCCTTACCGGGGACATGCTGTGCTGGCTGCACCAACATCCGTACGTATACCCGCTTTGGAACTACGTCTTAAGACATTTCCTTAAATGAAGTACACATGTACATGTATCAGTAAAAGTTATTGATTCATTTTCAAATTAAAACTCATAAATCGAGCGTTTGATTAATACATTTTCATGTTGAATAAGTGTTGTCAATCATGAAATCGAAGAGCAAGCGCATTTGCACATATGAATGTATATAAGCAAATATGATATATTTTCTTTTACTGAAATCAGTAATATTGCATTTTTGTATAAAATAGACAATATTTGAGGTCGATCGAGCTCCCCTCATAAGACAGATCTAAATGGTACCATACGATGGGATGCTGCAGTACTGGCAGCAATTTTGAATGCGTCTGAAGTGCACATTGTTGAAATGGTAATACGTTTATGTTTTTTTAATTAGTAAATATATTGTCATGTAATTCAGAAAAAAGTTTTCTGAAACCTTGGAAGACAAAGTTGGGTGTACTATTAGTACGATCGTATACGCGTTTTTGGTAAACCAATCACTGCTGCGTTTTAATTATATAGCTGTTTAAAGTGTGTCTAAATGTAATGCAGAAGTTATACAAACATTCTTTTGAAAACTAATAGAATACAGCTTCATATACGTATGTGAAAAGGACACACTCGCCCTTTAAGATTTCAAAGGACGATAAATAATCGTTTTTTAGCGACATCATCGACAAATGGCAGCAATATCAGCAACACATACAATGTATGAGCTCCATGTTCCTTAATAAGTAAGTTTTTGTAGGTTATTACGTATACGTGGAGTCATCCCGTCCACGAAATTATGCTGCAATATATTTTTGGTGTACCTTAATTGATATTATTTTTCTTTTACAGGTTTTTTACGTGGAGTCATCAGTCTATGAAATTATGCAGCTATGTATTAGCATGCTTCTTGGGCCTTAATCGGCATGATGTTTGTTTTGAAGGTTATTACGCAGAATCGTCCCGTACCAAAAAATATGCAGCAATTAAGGCTTCGTATGCCAACATTTTAGTCGATATGATTTTTGTTTTGAAAGTAATTGCGTAGGAACATCCCGTCCACGAAAATATGAATTAATATTTGCTCAGTTTGCCTACATCGGTAGGATGTTCGTTTATCAGGTTTTTATGTGGAATCGTCCCGTCTCATTTCAAATGCTTATTTCGAGTAATAGAGTATAACCTTTTTACGTTAAAAAGTAAGCAATCATTCCATTGCCGGAAACACTGATTTTATATCTTCTTGGGACGAGCACACGCTATTCTTGAAACTATTTTTGCAATTGGTCACTGTCATAAATAAAGGGCCACGAACGTGTCGAGGGGTGAAAGCGAAACAGCTCTCAGTGACATTTATTCACAAAATGACTTTTTTTGTATATTTTGCATCGCAACATCCATGCCCATCATGTATTAAAATATCTTAGTTCCAGGCAATCAAATAAAAAGTAAATTTGAAATTTGTCCTAAAGCTCTAAGTGAAATTTAATTATTTTTTTAGTGCGAAAAGGCTCTATGTGCAGTGAAGTGCTACTTAGAGCTCTTTCGCCTTCAGGTTATTGATGTTAAGATAATTCTAAATGACATTTTTATCAATTATTGAGGAATATATTTACAATACATAATATATTTGTATTTGGAAAACCTCCTTAACAGATAATATTATGTAACTGATGAAAAATAAGAAAAAATATTGATAAAATTATGCACTTAGAGACCTTTTTCGCACTGAATTTTGGGTATTTTTTTATTTTTCTTAATTATTTTGTTTTGTATAACATATTTGATAAACTTTTTGACAACATTAATATAAGGATTTTATGGCTATTTCAAATTATCTTTTATACATACCTGTCTATACTTAAAACTATAAAGCTAATTGAAAAATTGAAACCTTAATTGCATAAAAGCTAGTTGAATTTGGAATGAATTTCAAGGAGATGTGATCCTTGTTTCGACCTCTTCCTAGTTCTGAATGTAAAACAATTTATTTTGTTACAAAACCAAGAAGAATAAACTCATTAAAGTGTGTTGTGTTTAGAATGTTAAGTTGTGTAATGGCAGGTATGTATGTTAATATACATACCTGGTAATGGTTAAATGCCAGAATTACCTTTATATATTTCTATTTTGCTCTCTCATAAAAAAAGCGTTCAGAATTATCTAGAACCTAGTTAGTTGTATACATAGACAGTGAAACATAACATTTCTCAATACATAAAAAATTAACACACATGAATGTAAATTAGTTGTTATTGTGGTATTTACAAACACTAATTTGTTACTGAGGTGAGATGTGAATAAGTTGGTCAAGCCATGAATAACTTTTCTGGAAAGATGTGAATTCGTAGGAAACTGTGCTCATAACTCTGCTGCTATGATGTGACTTAGAAGATTAACATGCTGTTGAATTGTGATATGGTTGGTTACCATTCTAGTGATATGTTATTTTGTTGGTAACTGAGATGGTGAATTGTGGATCAGTAGTTAACCATTCTGGTGTGATGTGATTTGGTTGCTTTCTGTGTTGGTGAAATGAGAATCAGTAGGTAACCATTCTAGTGTGATGTGATTCGGTTGGTAACTGAGATGGTGAAATGTGAATCAGTAGGTAACCATTCTGGTGTGATGTGATTTGGTTGCTTACTGTGTTGGTGAAATGAGAATCCGTAGGTAACCATTCTGGTGTGATGTGATTCGGTTGGTAACTGAGATGGTGAAATGTGAATCAATAGGTAACCATTCTGGTGTGATGTGATTTGGTTGCTTACTGTGTTGGTAAAATGAGAATCCGTAGGTAACCATTCTGGTGTGATGTGATTCGGTTGGTAACTGAGATGGTGAAATGTGAATCAGAAGGTAACCATTCTGGTGTGATGTGATTGGGTTGCTTACTGTGTTGGTGAAATGAGAATCTGTAGGTAACCATTCTGGTGTGATGTGATTCGGTTAGTAACTGAGATTGTGAAATGTGAATCCTTAGGTAACCATTCTGGTGTGATGTGATTTGGTTGCTTACCGTGTTGGTGAAATGGGAATCAGTAGGTAACCATTCTGGTGTGATGTTATTCGGTTGGTAACTGAGAAGGTGAAATGTGAATCAATAGATAACTATTAATATAATATAAAGTTGTAAATTACTTTCCCATAATGTTCGTTGTTTAATGGACATGACTGCCTACAAAATAAGTCCAAAATCTGCTTAAGTATTAACAGGGATGTATAATACATCCCTGGTATCAATCAATATAACAAATATGATAGAATATAGCAAAATGATGGAAAAATCAGCATTGAATTCCAATATGTGTTTCAAGAAGGAATGAAAAAAATAAGGTTCAATCAAGTTCGTTTATACAATTCACCCTTTCTAACATGTTACTGATTGTTGGAAACACACAGAACATCTACTATACTTTCGTCAAAGTGTATCTCGTTATTGTTTTTGTAAAACAGTACAATATAAAAAAAAACATTCAGTGTTATTGGACATTTGATTACAAACAATTGCCAAAAAAAGTATTTAGAATAAAATAAGATAAATTGTCAATTTGAACTTTTCAGCACTATTAAATGATATAAGAACAGTATTTTTATGCTATCTGTTTAAAGCAAAATGGTTCTAAGTAACAATATTTCCAAATATATTTAAAAAATACTCATATTAAGAATGTTTAGAGTATTTAATTTAAAAAATATGCAATAAAGTGAGAATTTCCAATACTTTTCGATTCACTTTATGTCCCTTAGAACTTTTCGCTCTGAAAAATAAGTATTTTTTTTTTTCAGTGCGAAAAGGTTCTTAGTGCCATTTTTTTGCATTTTATGTATAATATTCTTAGTTTCAAAATGAAGAAAGTATTGCATATAAAATAAATACTGTAAATTGATCATTTAACGTTGTTTTAAAATCACTTAGAACTTTTTCGATCTTTACTTCAAGTAAAAAAAATTTGAAATTTTAGTGCGAAAAAGGTCTAAGTGACATTTTTCAAATAACTTCTTTATTTGTGAAAATACAAACATGTTTTAAAAAAATGTGATTATAGCAGACTATTCTCAATATAACTCTAAATTTTAAAGCCTTCATTGTTTTAATTGTTCTTCTGATACAGTTTAAACCTTCTCCTGAACATTTTCGAAAAATGCACTTAGAGCTGTTTCGCTTTCACCCCTCGGTGTGTATAATAGGAATGCAATACTGCTGGAGCAACTGGAGTTTCACTTCTTTATATTGAAGCTATAATTACTTCTGGACTCTAATAGCGCTCACCTGACTTCACGGACAAATTTGACTTTAACCTATGAGTGTGACCTTGTCTTTTGAACTAATGAGACAGGTGACACGCGCGACACTCAATCTCCTCATGGTAATCATTAAGTTTTCTTAAAAAGGAATGATAAATAAAAAAATTAAAGCCTGGAATAAGTGGTTTACAGCCAAATCTGACCTTTGACCTTAAAGTATGACCCTGACCTCTGATGTAGGGAAACAGGTTTTACACACGCAATCCTGTTGCCTCAAGGTTGTCATTAGTTGTAAGATATTTTTAATGACATTATCAATGACAAAGTTTAAGTCTGAATAAGCTGACAGCAATTTCCAAGCTGTTTAATGGCCGAATTTGACTTTAAACCTCTACATGTGACCTTGACCTTTGAGGAAGGGGACAGTTGTTAAAAGCAACACCTTGTCTAATGATGGTTTACTTTTGTGCCAAGTTATAAAAAAAAACTCAAGACAAGAAATGTTCAAGCAGTTTTATTGCCAAATTTGACCTAAAACGAATAAGTGTGACCTTGACATTTGAGGTAGGAAGAACGGAGCCATATATGACACCTCGTCTTATGATTGTGGGAATTTATGCTAATTTTTTTTAACATTAATTCATTAATGGCAAAGTTATGGCTGAGACAGCAAATTTCAATCAGATATACAATGCTGGTAAGAAGGTCCAAATAAGATTTGACCTGGTGGCCTAGTTTTTGACCGCACATGACCAAGATTTGCACTCAACCTAGAAAATATCAAGATAAAAATTCTGACCAAGTTTCATCAAGATCGAGTCATAAATATGGCCTCTAGACTGGTATGAAGGTTTTGTTTACTTAGATTTGATCTGGTAACCTGGTGACATAGTGTTTAGCTGCACATGAACCAGATTCGAACTTGGCCTAGATATTGTCCAAAATAGCCATTCTGACCATGTTTCATCAAGATATGCTCTATAGAGTTTTTCTAAGATATGACCAAAGTGACCCAAGTTTTGAAAGCATGTGATCCAGATTTGAAATGGGCCTAGATATTGTCCAGATAAATATTCTGACTAAGTTTCATCAAGATAAGATGAAAATCTGGAGTGGTAATGAGCTTAAATTTGACAACGCACACCAGACAACGCACAGCACATGATGCCGACCATAGGGTGAGCACAATAGCTCACCTTCAGCAGTTTGATCTCAGGTGAGCTAAAAACAGTTTTTCTAATAGAAGGATACCTTGTGCAGAAATTTTTCAATGGATATACAAAACGTTTTATGAACCACCTTTAAAAATCGACAATTTCTACTGTCTACAGTTAAATAAAATATATTTTCTAAATATAATAATAGTTCAATAAATGTAATTTTAATTTGCATCAACCTTGATTTAATATACTATACACGATTGATTCAACTTGTACAATTATTTATTATTTTATTTTAATTATTTTACAATGTTATTTATTTATTATATGTTGCAGTTTTAAAGAAAAGACGGCTGTGGTGTTCCATCATATTGCAGGAAAATAAAAGAACTAGAGCTTGTCACAAGAATATAAAAATACTCCCAATGCTGTATATCTCTATATGTGTAAGGTTGTAATAATTATGTTTTTAGATGAAACATTTGCAAAGCACATATCTATGATACGTAAATTTTTTTTTTTTTAAATATGCAACTTAATATCATATACATCCACAACTTAATATCATATGGACCAAAGCATGCCATTTAAATGCTCGACATTCGAAACTCGCATGATTACTTTGTCAGATATACAAAAAGAAGACAATGGTGAACGCAGTATTTTTACTTTGTTATTATGATTTCATGCATTTAATATCAACAAACACACCTATATCATAAGCATGTAACATACAACCAAATGATAACTGGTAACATGGTTAATATAATGTAACAATATAGTTGTCATATATTTCTAGGAGTCCTGCTTTAGAAAACATCTCCTTCATGTCAGCATATGTTTCCAAGTTGAAGTGATGAAATCCTTCCAACCTGCAAAAATTAAATTAAGAATGAATAATCTTGATATGGGTCATGTCAAGTTATTAATATATAATATTGAGAAATTTTGAAGAAAAGAAACCTGTTTTCATGCAGTGTCACATTTATTAATGTAAATGGTAATCATAAGAATTAATTTAAGGGTTACTTTTTATAATCCTAAAAAGCGATTGTACACATGCAAAGTCAGTCTAATTACATGTATTACTGGTAAATGTTCATATTTTAATGTTAATTGTGACAGTGTTTGGCACTTTTCGCTACTTGTATGCCTGTATCTAAAGATCTTTTCCCAGAGTTAAACCCCTTTACTTATATATGTAGAACTGTTTAATAATCTAATAAATTACTTGAATCACTGAAGCTGTTTAATTACAAACATGCATTTGACTTGAAAATAGTTTGTTTCCCAAAAAAACTAAATACTACCTTAGTTTAATCTGGTCTTCTATTCTTTCTTCGCAAAGAACTGTCAGCATGCGTTCCTTGCATGGGTGCCCAGTGGAATCTACATCAACATTGGTGGTTTTTAATCGAACTATAAAATCCTGAAAGAAATTAATAGCTGATAAAATGCTGCAAGAAAACATTTACAAATGACTTGCAGTGATTGATTTGATATAAAAAGATATTAAAAGTAAATAAGCAAATTCGTTGAATTGATATCCCCCGCCATTATTTTTTTGTGACAGACAGAATGACGGACGGATGGAATGACGGAACAAATGACGGACAGAATTCCGTCAATTCTATATCCCTTTGGTGGGGATTATATAGAGGATATTTGTTGGATTCGGTGGATTATCGATTTTAACTCGCGAGTGATCATAGAAATTAATATTTTCGCCACGAGTGAAAATATATTTTTTCTATGATCACGAGTGAATTAAAATCGATATTCCACCGAATCCAACATTTGTTTTCATGCTTTTTTCACAGTTTATGTACATTGTTAAGAGTTCAACTAAAGAATGTCGTTGGGATAATGACGTCACTTCGTCAAATTAATGAGTCATTTCACAGTAAACAGTGAAAATTATCGATAATTTTCACTGATAATTTTCATTGTTTGAAACGGTGAACTTATCAGTTTTAATTCACTGATATTTCTCTATAAACCACCGGAAAGCATTAAATAAAAAAGTATATACTACATTGGGAAGCTTTGAATTAAAATTCTACATTGTTTGCTTTTTCACAAGTTAAACGTAACCAAACAGTGTTTCTATATAATGCATGCAAGTAGAGGAACGATAAATACAAAAACACATGGATGAAAAGATGTTACATCATTAGTCTTGCCCATCAAATACAAACAATTTATGTTTATACTACCAAAAACGTCACAAACATACTCACATTTATATGTTCTTTTTCTCCAATTAGTAACAATAATATAAGTTTATTGCAGAATATAAGACATCCATGCAATGCTAGGTCAGCTACCCATCTGTCAACTAACTTACAGTACTTTGACTTTGATCGCATATGGTCAATTCTTATTAAGCACAAACCCTTTTCACTACTCGGTGTTTTAGTGCTTTTCATTAGCATGGAAGATTCCTGTTCACACTTCATCTTTTCACTCATTTCTTTGATAAGGCACTCAATCTTGTCTTTGAGGAATAAGGCTAAAGAGACCAGCATTGGCTCGCCTATCAAGTCTGTACAGAACAGTGCAGCTTCCTTTTTCAGAGAGGCTACACATTCTTTGTTGATACATTGAGACATGATTGACAATTCAGGCACCAAATGTGGATACCCTGGAACTAACTGTATTTTAACTGTGGCACTAGGAGTATCCCTCTTCTCTGCGTCCATACTATTAAATCTCAGGTGTAAGGTTATATTGCTGGCTGAAATTAGACAATGAAGATAAAGGTTAACACCATTGTACGGTGACCTCTTATCGATGGAGACCTATTTCCGGTGATTTTGTTAACATTTAGAATGAGACTCTTGTGATGCATCCCACACATGCGCTCCGATAACTTTGTTTTACTACCAATACTACAATTGAAAATAAAGACAACAAAAAATGAGGAGAAAACAGGTATAACCGCATTTCAAAATCTTTCTTCAACTAAAATAATCCAAATATATCCATATTCCATACATTTTAACATTCTATTGGTCCCCTTCATTAAATTTCCACATAAATTGCAAAGTGAAGCAGATGACCCCCACTAGTGCAAACAAAACACCTTTATTCCCAATTGCGATGGAGTACTCTCTATAAGGTGTGACGTCATCCGAAATAGTTCAATTATGCAAGTTGTGAATGCTATTGCAGTGTGCATAGAACTATCGGCTTTGCGTGGTTAAACATGCTGAATGCAAATTTGACATGGATTTTACGGGAATTAAATAATTCTTTAAAGGAAAGTAGTTTGTTGAAAACTGTTACACTGAAATGAAATTTAAGCTGGTAATAGCTGCACACTGATACAAACATCATCATAGTCAAAAGTGATTGATTAATCATGTTTTTGACATAACGCAATATCATGTTTTTCTTTATTTGTACTGTAGTATATACATAGCTGTGCATACAAAACTAAAAGGTCTCAAATTTATCACACCAATTATTCAAAAAGGTAACTCAATATATTTAACTATAGCAGAAGTTTTAAGTTATGAGTTAGACATTTTAAGGGACTTTTTCACAGATTTTGGCATGTTTTGAAGTTGCTTTTAATTGATCAATGTAAGCATCAGAACAAAAAAGCTCCAGTATANATCCTGTCAATCAAAATTGATCTGACACATTACATTATTTTGATTATGTTAAATCAGTTTATGATTGAATCAACAGCTTACTTTGACTTGAGACATTAGATGGAATAACCTGTTTCCTGGGTAGGACCAGTACTTGGCATCTTAAGGGTTATCTAAAGAACACTTCCACTTAAGGGATCAATGCCGAGACCCCCAAGTCACTAAGCGGACACCATATCTACTACGCCGCAGCCACCGAACCAGCTTTAAATTCCAGAGGCTGAAAAGGCACACAATTATGAGATATTTAATGTTCAAGCTTGGCAGATGTAAAACGCTTTTTTTTCATCAAGCAAAATATATGTTTTATTTTGGCCGAGTTACTTAATTATTGAAACAATTATGATGTTTTGTACACAATAATGTCCAAATTTTTATTACGATACGTGGTTATCAAATAAGCTTTTGCCCGTAAATTAGGTAGCACCTATTATCATATTACTGTACATGTATATGTGAGAGATGATTTAAAGGTTGATAGTGCTAATATAAGAACTTTAATATACAGTTAAAAGTTAAAACTTCCAGGTTTTTAAATCGTCAAAAGATGCATATAATGGATATTTTAGAGCATGTTGAATGTTCAGTATTACTATTTCCTCGCAAATATCAGAACTATAACGAAAATGTGCAGATCCGAAACAAATTTTAAGAATTTCGCAATTATCCAAAACGTGAACAAGTCCCTTTACATAACTTATTATGTCCGAAAAAGTCATCCGAAAATACATGATATTGACGTACATAGCAATTCGCATTCGCCGGGAAGACAAAATATTGAAAGTAAAGCTTCATATTCTTCAGTTATCATATTCCTTCAATTTTAAACGCTTGTCATTAATTTATCGATAGAGAATAAGCGTAAATGACGTGTTTTCGTCAAAGACTTGACAGCGCTAAAGAAAACCGGAAGTTCACAAATAAACGACCACAACAACAACAACAACAACAACCATGGCGTTCCAACAAGTTTTGTCAGACAAAATATTGGCCGGGTTCGATAAATATAAGGTATTTTTCAGTTGATGACGTTCAATGAATGAAATAGTATTATGTTAATAATTTCTTTCATTGATATAGGTTGTGTTAAAACAAAATGTACTTTTTAAACGATATTTGTTTACGTGAGCCGGTGAGGGAATGGGGTGATTTAGGTTTCGTCACTCTACAGTTTCGCAATATTTATTATTACATGTAATTATAAGTCTTATTAAGTGAAAATAATAATAATAAGTATTATGTATTAATTATTTTATTTCATTATTATGTATAAAAAGAAATGGAGATTTTGACACTGAAGTAGTATACATAATATGAACATTCAGTTGCACCATTTGAATGATGAATGTTATGTTAATGTTGAACAAATAATCCTCTTGTTACCATGTATCCAGCGTTAAGGAAACAAGTAAAAGAATTTCTGAATTAATAGAAACAATGCAGCAATTAACGATTTACCTTCAAAGATTTACATGTTTCCCGTGAAATCCATCTAAAAATTGTTTATTTAATGCGTGTTTACCTACACAAAGCTGATATTTATATACACACTCGCAATAACATCCGGTCGTGCAGTCTCAGGTCGTTTCGCCCTAAAACCTGTTTGCCTTAGGTCACCCTGAGTCGTTTCGCCCTTACAAGTGGGTTGTTTCGTCCTTTTTTGATTCTTATATAATATTATGGTTTTGTAAATGATTCTTTCGATCGAAATAGTATTTGTTTAGCATATATGGGAAATTAAGATTTGTATTACATTTGATTATTAATTGCAATTTCAATTTAGTATTTGTTTATCATATATGGGAAATTAGGATTATTTCATTATTACAAATTTGATGATTGCGCAATTATCCGTTTGATTTTACTTGCAATTAATTAACGGAAACATTATGATACATTGTGTTACAAACTAAGTATTACAATTTATTAGTTTGGCAGAGGTATGATGCATTGATTTGCCAATTAAAATAATTTCGGGCCCAATTACAATTATCAAACAAACTAAGATCGGAAGACGTGTGATCAGATGATTGGATAATTACTAGCACAGAAACATTAAAAGAAGATATTGTAAAGGCGTTATATTGTTTTTATAAACTTAAAGCCAGTTCCCATCTTTTGATCTCAAGTTATTAGCCGAAAGTGTATTTTATATGCTTTAAATACAGTACAAGGGCGAAACGACCCAGGAATTAGGGCGAAAAGACCCAGGGAAACGGGAATTAGGGCGAAACGACTTAGGGGCAAACGGGAATAAGTTCAAAGGGACCCGGATTCATAACATCCGCTACGCGTGTGTTAACCTTGTATCAAGATATTACTACAGAAAGGGATAGTGCTCGATTGCAATAGGCATTAGGCCAACTTAACTTGAAAATTGGATTCACTGAACTCTTAAAAGATTTGATATATAATAAACTTCCAATCGAAACAGGGTATTCCCAGGCTTATATCGCCTTACGCAATGTGCGGGCACTGCTCTTATGATAGAATCTACAATGATTTCATAAATATTTTCTGAAAATCGAGAGAAAGTGAAAGTGTTGTGTTACCACTACAGTACTCAGTAGTGCAGTCGTCAGCTTCACTTTGCAATTTATGTGGAAATTTACAAGAGAGGACCAATAAAATGTATGGATTCAGAATATGGATAAATTTGATAGAATTGAGTATGATTATAAAATATTTATTATGCTCCAATTATGGACAATTAAAAGTCGGTTTGAAACATCAAGTGACTTTGATGGGCAACGTAATTTTAGAGCGTTATGAACATTAAGTTATTCATGTTTTGAAGATTGTTGACAAATCCCCCGTGTTGGGAGAAAATTTTCTGAAATGTAAAATGTTTTATTTAGAGACAAAAGCAATAAAAAGCAGTAAAAATGTTCAAGGTTAACTTATGTTGATGTACATATGTTGTTTGAAGCAACATTCTTATGAAGTTAACTGCATTTCTAATATGATACTTTCTGATTTTTCTTTATACGAAAAACAGCAACAACAGAATCATCATTCTGTGGTTGTTATTTAACTCAATAAACAACACGAAAAGAAGTCAGAACATCTTGTGTGTATTCATTTTAGTTGAAATAAATTCTTAAATTGTTTTAAGTGGCCACATTCAAATGGGGTGCGTTTAACGGCATAATCATAAAATGAATATTTGATATAAATGCCATGATCAAAGTCTGTTTGATGTAGATTCTTTGAATGAAAAACATGTTAATCGACAATCATAAGTATGCTAGGTTAATAATGAAATATTTTGAGGCTGTCAACCATAAAAAAAAATCTATACTCCCTAATGAGGTATGACTCATGCACGGTAACTATACCAGTCAACCATTACACATCTGAAATACTTTTCTGATCAGTTATATGAACATTCCTGCCTGGTATTCCTTTTATCATATGAATATTTTATATAAATCTCTCTAGACCCGTCTCCGAACATTAAAATAATGCCACAACTAATTGATCACATAATGATTACAAAATAAGAAACACTGCCATCAAACAATTGAATGAACATTTCACTGTGACCAGCCCTTCAGGGCCTGCTGAGTCACATTGAACAATTTCCCCCACTGCCATACATTTGTAATGCAGCTTTTCAATCGTGTGTCTTCTCTCAGGGCCCTCTCTTGCCATCAGGGGAAGCTACCCACATCCCTAGTCTGTCAACAGACTGATAAAATTTGTTTTTCTTTTCTAATTTCACATTTACTTCTTGAGATGTATTGCAATACAATATCAAAGCTCCTTTTCTCTTCTGGCTGAATTATCAGCATTTTAAGCAGAAAAGAAAACGTACCTCTGTATAGTATAAGTACAGTACAAGAAGAAGGAGAGAGTTATCTCTATAAAAATGATAATGCAGGGCTGTAAACAGTCTATTCACATCCCTCATGAGGGGGAATTTCACGCCATTTCCTTTTTCTTTTTTTTTTACTGACTCTCATTATTACATTTGTACATGTTTGCACTATATTCATTGATTTTTTTCCTTATTTAGTTTATTTGACTATATTTGAAATGTATTTGAAATTAAACCGAGATATAATAATCATTAGACATTTTCTAAAAAAAAAATCAAAAAAATCTAGTGGAATTTTTCCAACAAATAGGGTAAAAACTCTACTTTTTTGGTGGAGGTAGGGGCCGATATTCGGCCCCAAACAATGCAGATCAAGGGCTTTGGCTGTGTATGTCATAATGTTTGATGTCTATTTTTTGTAGTATAAAAATGGTCCATGCGTTTCTGTTTACATGTTTTTGACATTGTGAAGTCGGATCAATATTTGTGATACAAATATTTTTCACCTGGTACATGTAATAGGACCCTATTTCACCCCAAAGTGACTAGAACAATACTGCTTTAGTGCTTTGGAATTGTTTATAAATATATTAACAACTTCATTTTTGTGTTTCAGTACAGTTCAGTTGATACAAGTCCGCTGTCGAATTATGTTATGCATCCATTTTGGAACAGCTGTGTTAAGGTAAGTTGAAACAAATTTCCCAACAAACTTGAAACACTAAAAGATTTACTAATATGGGCACATTTTTGCTGAGAATTTATTAAGTGAAAAAACTTAAACAAGTTGTTGAAATGTCTATCTGTTTGAATAGATCCCAATGACATTTGACCACATCCTGGAAAAACATGTAAATCTGTCATTTTTTTGACTGGTATTAGCTACATTTGTACTTGTGCAGTAACAATTATACCGAGCCACATAACACTCATATATACAAATATTTGCAATCCCAACTTCGGGCAACATCAACTAATTTTATAAAAAAAGCCAATACATCTTCTGTATAAACAAAAATTAACGTCATCAGATAAATTTCATTATCCCCACACTTTTTGAAAAAAAGGTGGGGATATTGTGGTTANCTTTGTTTTCTATGTGAGTATGTAATGTAACTGTTACAAATACGTTTATCTGAAACATGAGTGATATAGCTTTTTGAGCATTTTCATTTGCTTCTTTTTGTCTGAGTGACAGATAGTGTTACATTCATTTGCTGACATGATGTTGTCATTTTATACCGTGATTTACAAGTATTTATCTGGCTAAAGGCTATCTAACAAACAAAATTCCTGAACTCGTTTAATAAAATATTGTATGAAAACTCGTCTAAGAACTTAAATATCGTCTAAAAAATGACAGATATAAGTCAAAAAATAAAGTTTACTTTGCCAAATGTTTGTGCTTGCCAAACCTAAAAGTAGAAGAAAAGGTATTTTTAGGGCATATAAAAAGGCAGTTTAAGAAAGCAACAGCCAAAAACTATGAAATTGCTCCTTCAAATCAGGAAAGGATAATCAGGGACGACGACACTTTCTACTTTTATGGAATGTTTTGTTAATGAAATTGTCTTCTATACGAAAATCCAGTATAGACGGAAAGTGTTCCGCCAGATTAGCCTGTGCGGACTGCACAGGCTTATCGTGGATGACTCTTTACGCACATGGATTAAGCCCAGTTTTCCCAGATCTAGGCTTCTATTATGTATTTTCTCATATATTTTCTACAGGATTGTTTCCATACCGGTGCCATTGCTTCAAGGATATGAGCAGAATCGACTTGAAGTACAGATATGGGTGCCCACTTTTTAGAAATACTTACAGGTATGCGCCTGGTTCTGGGAAAACTGGGCCTAATGCATCTGCGTTAAGTGTCAGCATCAGTGTCCACACAGGTTAATCAGGGACGACACTTTCGGCTTTAATGGAATGTTTTGTTTGAAGGAAGTCTGTTCTAAACGAAAATCCAGTCTTTCTGAAATCCTTTGACAACCCAAAAAGGACTTAGTTTTTCTGTCGGTCTTTCCGTCGTTTCTTTTCGTCGGAAAAATCTGGATTGTGGGATAAACAAAATAACATAAGCTAGGTTTATAGACCTCAGTATGTAAATAGAGGGATATATGGGCATTATGCATCCTATTTTAGTTTGTTTTTTAGAGACACAAAATTGTGATTGCCGTAGTTACAGAACTACTTGTAAATGAAAATAAAATATGGATCCTTTGACAACTTAAAAAAGAAACTTGGTATGTGTACATTTATATAAGGCAATATGGTGAATGTGCCTGCTACTTTATTTATTTTTTCAGACCAAAATTATGGTTGCTATGGTAACAGAAATAATTTAAAACCTAAATCTGAAACATGCTATAACTAGAAAGTGATAAAGCTAAGTTAATGAAACTTGTGGACATTCTGTTCACACTCTAACAACTTTAACCCACTAGAGAACCGCTAGAGGACCACTCCTCTGTCTCTGAGCCTTGTTCTGAGAAAACTGGGCATAATGCTTGTGCGTAAATTGTCATCCCAGATTAGCCTGTGCAGTGTCCACACAGGCTAATCAGGGATGACAATTTCCGCCTAAATTGGATTTTTGCTAAGAAGAAACTTCATTCAAAGGAAAAATGTCATAAAAGTGGAAAGTGTCGTCTTGTTTTTAAAAGCGCTAGTCCATTAGGGGTAGCTGCTTTACAAAAACCTCATGCCCAAAGCTCTTTTTACCTGACCAAAGTCGTGTTATAAAGGTCATAAAAAATTTAAAAAAACACTTAAATCGTTTAACCAGTAATCAAGCATCAATTTATTCTGTAGGTATCATGTAAATGTTAACTGCTGCCACAAGTCACTCCAGAAGACTTTTGTTGTGTATAAACTTTAAATACATTATTATTATTATTGATGCAGTTATGTCATTATAATTTGCCTAAAAACAACTAGACACATCGTGTTTCTACTAATTTAGTGGGTTACCATGACGACTGAATATTTGCAGGTGGGGTCAGTTGCCNGATATCTCCAAGGTCAAGGTCACACTTTGAGTTCAAAGGTCAAAAATGGCCATAAATAAGCTTGTCTGGGCCATAACTATGTCATTCATTGTGAGATTTTAATATTACTCTCCACATTAATTTTGTTCACAGGCATTGGATGGCGTATCATGCCAAAGAATTCAAGATTTCAAAGGTCAAAATGGCCATAAATGATAATGGCATAATAATTCTTAAAAATTGCCATAAATAAGCTTCTCTTGTTTTGTGAGACAGTATGCAAAATATTCTGTGTCAATGCAGCATGTGGGGGTATACGTCACGTCAGTGACAAAGCTCTAGTTTGCCTAAAAACAACTAGACCAATCGTGTTTCTACTAATTTAGTGGGTTACCATGACGACTGAATATTTGCAGGTGGGGTCAGTTGCCGTTCATGGTGACTTCCACAGCAGACGGCTCATGATTCGCAGCGGAAGTGACAGGCAAGATACCGTGGAACCTGTACACATGGTGAGTAATCGAACCTGTACACATGGTGAGTACTCGAACCTGTACACATGGCGAGTACTCCAACCTGTACACATGGTGAGTACTCGAACCTGTACACATGGCGAATACTTGAACCTGTACACATGGTGAGTACTCGATCCTGTACACATGGCGAGTACTCGAACCTGTTCACATGGTGAGTACTCGAACCTGTACACATGGTGAGTACTCGAACCTGTACACATGGTGAGTACTCGAACCTTTACACATGGTGAGTACTCGAACCTTTACACATGGTGAGTACTCGAACCTGTACACATGGTGAGTACTCGAACCTGTACACATGGCGAATACTTGAACCTGTACACATGGTCAGTACTCGAACCTGTACACATGGCGAATACTTGAACCTGTACACATGGTGAGTACTCGAACCTGTACACATGGTGTGTACTCGAACCTGTACACATGGTGAGTACTCGAACCTGTACACATAGTGAGTACTCGAACCTGTACACATGGTGAGTATGTCAGTCTTCAGATAATGGGATCTACAGCTTTGTGCAGATATACGTTTGTGGAAGTAAATTGAGACACATCATTTCTATTTGTTTGTGACTTAAATGCAAATTGATTTTACGATTCGCTGGAATAACCTTTCATGAAATTCGCCAACAAATCAATACAGGATAGGATTATTATTACCGGTATGTTGGGAAAAAGCTGAATTGTTTTACCTATATTTGATGTGGTAGAAAACATATAACAAAATGTGAAAAACTTTGAGTTTGATGTCAAATCATAACTTTTAGTGCACCCGCAAAATGAAATCAATATGCACTTATCTCTCTTGGAATACTATTTGTCTGATCGCATTATGGAGACAACATTTCAAACTTAATGTATGTTGTTTTTTTTTTCCATGAAGGTCAATACGACACAGGTCAAATGTTAAATATCGGCATTAACAATCTTTTCTGGATGTGGTTTCATCATTATTATAGCAAATTTAAAATAAATTGTGTAAGTTATATGGAAAGCGTATGCCACACACAATAACAGAAGAAGCTTAGATGGTAGCTCAAAGTTCAAGGTCACACTTACATGTTCATGGGCATACCACAGCTTTCTAGACTGTAAATTCAACATTCATCAGACACTTTTTTGATAAATTGCCACAAATGAACTTTGTCTGGACTAAAGTTGTTAATAAGTGTGTCACGTACTTCATCTGTGTTAAGTACAATACATACAGGTTCATGCACTGTTGGTAAAAGGCCATGGTCACACAAGTAAAAGGTCAATTGTGCACAGATTGCTGCTTGTCATGACTGTAACTATATTACTCTTCAAGTAGTTTTAAAATAACTTGCAGAAATAGTGACTTTATGTTGTCTGTGTACCGGTACTGATCATAACACTTAGAGATTTCCATAACTCAAAGGTGAATACAACATGCACAACAGGTCGTTAAACAAAATGTTCATGACTTTGATTGTTGGCTTGCACCCTTTGTGACATATAGGGACCTTTGTGCCATTTACCCCTTTTTTTTTTTTTGAAAATTTAGTGTTTTCCTAAGTGTACACTTTAATGTATGGTTTGACCACTTGTTATAGCCCATCTCAATAATTGCAATAAATCTGCTGTAAATTCACAAATAGAGTCATTAGGATGACCAATTTAGGGCAACATGTACTTGTGTGAGTAGTCCATCCTGGCATCAAAATAATATGTCTTATTCAAACTTAATTAAATGAATGCAAATAAGGAAATATAATTATTCATTTTCAGAATAAGATGCAAACAAAACAAAACTTCAGTTATGTTTAATACTTCAACAATGTGTGAGAGGTAGATGACAAAATGGCTTAAACATTACTTAAGTTCAGATGTATTTACCCCAAAGTTCTGCTTCTAATATGTGTCGTGTTCTGAGAAAACTGGACATAATGTTTGTGCATAAATTGTCATCCCAGATAAGCCTGTGCAGTCCGCACAGGCTAATCCGGGATAACACTTTACGCCTAAACTGGATTTACGCTAAGCAGAGACATCATTAAAACGAAAAATTCCATAAAAGCGGAAATTGTCGTCCCTTATTTGCCTGTGCGGACTGCACAGGCTAATCTGGGATGACAATTTATGCACAAGCATTATGCCCAGTTTTATCAGAATACGACACATATCTACCTTTAAGAATAATCATATTATATCCTTCATGTAGTTATTTTTGGTTTTGAATGTACTTTCATGTTTTGCAGGTATACAGCGATGTTACGGACATAACACAAATGTTGGCTGTACTACTAGAACATGGACGGCTTGACAATTACTGGAGAACTATGTGAACAAATAGTGCCTTGTGTCAATTTAAAGTGTTAATGTCATATAATTGAGTCTCGCTCTGGGAAAACTGGCTTCATGTTTGTGTGTAAAGTGGCGTCCCAGATTAGCCTGTGCTGTTTGCACAGGCTAATCAGGGATAACACTTTCCGCTTTTATGTATTTTTTGTTAAAAAAAGTCTCGTCTAAACAAAAATGTATTCTAGGCAGAAAGTGTCTTCCCTGATAAGGCTGTGCAGTCTGCACAGGCTAA
>VMBQ01007390.1:28607-47587 GCA_007657795.1 Dreissena rostriformis | reverse complement strand
GCATACATTTCAGAATTAACACTGACACTGGTATTAGGTGATTTTAATTTCAAAGATCATACTCAAATTAGCAGATGAAAATTTCATGTAATTTCCTTGTAACCCTGACAGTTGTAAGTGATTTTTATAACATAGATATACCTGATGCTTAGCATTAAAATCTGGCATATGTTTTTCCAGAGTCGTCATTTTGAGAGAAATAAATAATAAGTGCGCATTTTCATTCACCTTGAGAAATAAATAGTCATTGTCATATGTCACCAGATAGTAACATCAGGTGTTTCCCATTAAATAAACCTTGTATTAATTTCAGATGAAAAACAACAACAATTTTTATGCCATTTTCTCAGAAATGGTCTCTTGTTTCATTCAAATATTCCAAAGCATGGTGATTCAATAACAGATTTAAATCTTTATTATTTTTTTTACCGGATGTAAGAATGTCTGAAGAATCTTTAACGTTATGTACTCATGTTTCTGTAGAATCCAGACACCCATTATAAGAATTAATATACCCCCATTACCATTGGTAATGGGGGCTATATAGGAGTCACTTTGTCGGTCGGTCGGTCTGTTGGTCTGTCTGTCTGTCTGTCTGTCCCGAAAATTAGCTTGTCCGAGCCATAACTATGTCGTCTATCAAGGGATTTTAAAATCATTTGGCACATTAGTTCCCCATCATTGGACAGTGTGTCGCGCGAAAGAATTACGTCAATATCTCCAAGGTCAAGGTCACACTTTGAGGTCAAAGGTCAAAAATGGCCATAAATGAGCTTGTCCGGGCCATAACTATGTCGTTCATCAAGGGATTTTGAAATCATTTGGCACATATGTTCACCATCATTGGACGGTGTGTCGCGCGAAAGAATTACGTCAATATCTCCAAGGTCAAGGTCACACTTTGAGGTCAAAGGTCAAAAATGGCCATAAATGAGCTTGTCCGGGCCATAACTATGTCGTTCATCAAGGGATTTTGAAATCATTTGGCACATATGTTCACCATCATTGGACGGTGTGTCGCGCGAAAGAATTACGTCAATATCTCCAAGGTCAAGGTCACACTTTGAGGTCAAAGGTCAAAAATGGCCATAAATGAGCTTGTCCGGGCCATAACTATGTCGTTCATCAAGGGATTTTGAAATCATTTGGCACATATGTTCACCATCATTGGACGGTGTGTCGCGCGAAAGAATTACGTCAATATCTCCAAGGTCAAGGTCACACTTTGAGGTCAAAGGTCAAAAATGGCCATAAATGAGCTTGTCCGGGCCATAACTATGTCGTTCATCAAGGGATTTTGAAATCATTTGGCACATATGTTCACCATCATTGGACGGTGTGTCGCGCGAAAGAATTACGTCAATATCTCCAAGGTCAAGGTCACACTTTGAGGTCAAAGGTCAAAAATGGCCATAAATGAGCTTGTCCGGGCCATAACTATGTCGTTCATCAAGGGATTTTGAAATCATTTGGCACATATGTTCACCATCATTGGACGGTGTGTCGCGCGAAAGAATTACGTCAATATCTCCAAGGTCAAGGTCACACTTTGAGGTCAAAGGTCAAAAATGGCCATAAATGAGCTTGTCCGGGCCATAACTATGTCGTTCATCAAGGGATTTTGAAATCATTTGGCACATATGTTCACCATCATTGGACGGTGTGTCGCGCGAAAGAATTACGTCAATATCTCCAAGGTCAAGGTCACACTTTGAGGTCAAAGGTCAAAAATGGCCATAAATGAGCTTGTCCGGGCCATAACTATGTCGTTCATCAAGGGATTTTGAAATCATTTGGCACATATGTTCACCATCATTGGACGGTGTGTCGCGCGAAAGAATTACGTCAATATCTCCAAGGTCAAGGTCACACTTTGAGGTCAAAGGTCAAAAATGGCCATAAATGAGCTTGTCCGGGCCATAACTATGTCGTTCATCAAGGGATTTTGAAATCATTTGGCACATATGTTCACCATCATTGGACGGTGTGTCGCGCGAAAGAATTACGTCAATATCTCCAAGGTCAAGGTCACACTTTGAGGTCAAAGGTCAAAAATGGCCATAAATGAGCTTGTCCGGGCCATAACTATGTCGTTCATCAAGGGATTTTGAAATCATTTGGCACATATGTTCACCATCATTGGACGGTGTGTCGCGCGAAAGAATTACGTCAATATCTCCAAGGTCAAGGTCACACTTTGAGGTCAAAGGTCAAAAATGGCCATAAATGAGCTTGTCCGGGCCATAACTATGTCGTTCATCAAGGGATTTTGAAATCATTTGGCACATATGTTCACCATCATTGGACGGTGTGTCGCGCGAAAGAATTACGTCAATATCTCCAAGGTCAAGGTCACACTTTGAGGTCAAAGGTCAAAAATGGCCATAAATGAGCTTGTCCGGGCCATAACTATGTCGTTCATCAAGGGATTTTGAAATCATTTGGCACATATGTTCACCATCATTGGACGGTGTGTCGCGCGAAAGAATTACGTCAATATCTCCAAGGTCAAGGTCACACTTTGAGGTCAAAGGTCAAAAATGGCCATAAATGAGCTTGTCCGGGCCATAACTATGTCGTTCATCAAGGGATTTTGAAATCATTTGGCACATATGTTCACCATCATTGGACGGTGTGTCGCGCGAAAGAATTACGTCAATATCTCCAAGGTCAAGGTCACACTTTGAGGTCAAAGGTCAAAAATGGCCATAAATGAGCTTGTCCGGGCCATAACTATGTCGTTCATCAAGGGATTTTGAAATCATTTGGCACATATGTTCACCATCATTGGACGGTGTGTCGCGCGAAAGAATTACGTCAATATCTCCAAGGTCAAGGTCACACTTTGAGGTCAAAGGTCAAAAATGGCCATAAATGAGCTTGTCCGGGCCATAACTATGTCGTTCATCAAGGGATTTTGAAATCATTTGGCACATATGTTCACCATCATTGGACGGTGTGTCGCGCGAAAGAATTACGTCAATATCTCCAAGGTCAAGGTCACACTTTGAGGTCAAAGGTCAAAAATGGCCATAAATGAGCTTGTCCGGGCCATAACTATGTCGTTCATCAAGGGATTTTGAAATCATTTGGCACATATGTTCACCATCATTGGACGGTGTGTCGCGCGAAAGAATTACGTCAATATCTCCAAGGTCAAGGTCACACTTTGAGGTCAAAGGTCAAAAATGGCCATAAATGAGCTTGTCCGGGCCATAACTATGTCGTTCATCAAGGGATTTTGAAATCATTTGGCACATATGTTCACCATCATTGGACGGTGTGTCGCGCGAAAGAATTACGTCAATATCTCCAAGGTCAAGGTCACACTTTGAGGTCAAAGGTCAAAAATGGCCATAAATGAGCTTGTCCGGGCCATAACTATGTCGTTCATCAAGGGATTTTGAAATCATTTGGCACATATGTTCACCATCATTGGACGGTGTGTCGCGCGAAAGAATTACGTCAATATCTCCAAGGTCAAGGTCACACTTTGAGGTCAAAGGTCAAAAATGGCCATAAATGAGCTTGTCCGGGCCATAACTATGTCGTTCATCAAGGGATTTTGAAATCATTTGGCACATATGTTCACCATCATTGGACGGTGTGTCGCGCGAAAGAATTACGTCAATATCTCCAAGGTCAAGGTCACACTTTGAGGTCAAAGGTCAAAAATGGCCATAAATGAGCTTGTCCGGGCCATAACTATGTCGTTCATCAAGGGATTTTGAAATCATTTGGCACATATGTTCACCATCATTGGACGGTGTGTCGCGCGAAAGAATTACGTCAATATCTCCAAGGTCAAGGTCACACTTTGAGGTCAAAGGTCAAAAATGGCCATAAATGAGCTTGTCCGGGCCATAACTATGTCGTTCATCAAGGGATTTTGAAATCATTTGGCACATATGTTCACCATCATTGGACGGTGTGTCGCGCGAAAGAATTACGTCAATATCTCCAAGGTCAAGGTCACACTTTGAGGTCAAAGGTCAAAAATGGCCATAAATGAGCTTGTCCGGGCCATAACTATGTCGTTCATCAAGGGATTTTGAAATCATTTGGCACATATGTTCACCATCATTGGACGGTGTGTCGCGCGAAAGAATTACGTCAATATCTCCAAGGTCAAGGTCACACTTTGAGGTCAAAGGTCAAAAATGGCCATAAATGAGCTTGTCCGGGCCATAACTATGTCGTTCATCAAGGGATTTTGAAATCATTTGGCACATATGTTCACCATCATTGGACGGTGTGTCGCGCGAAAGAATTACGTCAATATCTCCAAGGTCAAGGTCACACTTTGAGGTCAAAGGTCAAAAATGGCCATAAATGAGCTTGTCCGGGCCATAACTATGTCGTTCATCAAGGGATTTTGAAATCATTTGGCACATATGTTCACCATCATTGGACGGTGTGTCGCGCGAAAGAATTACGTCAATATCTCCAAGGTCAAGGTCACACTTTGAGGTCAAAGGTCAAAAATGGCCATAAATGAGCTTGTCCGGGCCATAACTATGTCGTTCATCAAGGGATTTTGAAATCATTTGGCACATATGTTCACCATCATTGGACGGTGTGTCGCGCGAAAGAATTACGTCAATATCTCCAAGGTCAAGGTCACACTTTGAGGTCAAAGGTCAAAAATGGCCATAAATGAGCTTGTCCGGGCCATAACTATGTCGTTCATCAAGGGATTTTGAAATCATTTGGCACATATGTTCACCATCATTGGACGGTGTGTCGCGCGAAAGAATTACGTCAATATCTCCAAGGTCAAGGTCACACTTTGAGGTCAAAGGTCAAAAATGGCCATAAATGAGCTTGTCCGGGCCATAACTATGTCGTTCATCAAGGGATTTTGAAATCATTTGGCACATATGTTCACCATCATTGGACGGTGTGTCGCGCGAAAGAATTACGTCAATATCTCCAAGGTCAAGGTCACACTTTGAGGTCAAAGGTCAAAAATGGCCATAAATGAGCTTGTCCGGGCCATAACTATGTCGTTCATCAAGGGATTTTGAAATCATTTGGCACATATGTTCACCATCATTGGACGGTGTGTCGCGCGAAAGAATTACGTCAATATCTCCAAGGTCAAGGTCACACTTTGAGGTCAAAGGTCAAAAATGGCCATAAATGAGCTTGTCCGGGCCATAACTATGTCGTTCATCAAGGGATTTTGAAATCATTTGGCACATATGTTCACCATCATTGGACGGTGTGTCGCGCGAAAGAATTACGTCAATATCTCCAAGGTCAAGGTCACACTTTGAGGTCAAAGGTCAAAAATGGCCATAAATGAGCTTGTCCGGGCCATAACTATGTCGTTCATCAAGGGATTTTGAAATCATTTGGCACATATGTTCACCATCATTGGACGGTGTGTCGCGCGAAAGAATTACGTCAATATCTCCAAGGTCAAGGTCACACTTTGAGGTCAAAGGTCAAAAATGGCCATAAATGAGCTTGTCCGGGCCATAACTATGTCGTTCATCAAGGGATTTTGAAATCATTTGGCACATATGTTCACCATCATTGGACGGTGTGTCGCGCGAAAGAATTACGTCAATATCTCCAAGGTCAAGGTCACACTTTGAGGTCAAAGGTCAAAAATGGCCATAAATGAGCTTGTCCGGGCCATAACTATGTCGTTCATCAAGGGATTTTGAAATCATTTGGCACATATGTTCACCATCATTGGACGGTGTGTCGCGCGAAAGAATTACGTCAATATCTCCAAGGTCAAGGTCACACTTTGAGGTCAAAGGTCAAAAATGGCCATAAATGAGCTTGTCCGGGCCATAACTATGTCGTTCATCAAGGGATTTTGAAATCATTTGGCACATATGTTCACCATCATTGGACGGTGTGTCGCGCGAAAGAATTACGTCAATATCTCCAAGGTCAAGGTCACACTTTGA
The DNA here is from genome assembly GCA_007657795.1 of Dreissena rostriformis. Lineage (NCBI taxonomy): Eukaryota > Metazoa > Mollusca > Bivalvia > Myida > Dreissenidae > Dreissena > Dreissena rostriformis. The sequence continues at coordinate 41,660 of VMBQ01007390.1, read as the reverse complement.
GGTCAAAGGTCAAAAATGGCCATAAATGAGCTTGTCCGGGCCATAACTATGTCGTTCATCAAGGGATTTTGAAATCATTTGGCACATATGTTCACCATCATTGGACGGTGTGTCGCGCGAAAGAATTACGTCAATATCTCCAAGGTCAAGGTCACACTTTGAGGTCAAAGGTCAAAAATGGCCATAAATGAGCTTGTCCGGGCCATAACTATGTCGTTCATCAAGGGATTTTGAAATCATTTGGCACATATGTTCACCATCATTGGACGGTGTGTCGCGCGAAAGAATTACGTCAATATCTCCAAGGTCAAGGTCACACTTTGAGGTCAAAGGTCAAAAATGGCCATAAATGAGCTTGTCCGGGCCATAACTATGTCGTTCATCAAGGGATTTTGAAATCATTTGGCACATATGTTCACCATCATTNATGTTATGCTAAATATTTATATATCAATATAGTCAATTTATATCAATGATGTCATTATTGAGTCCGCCGATGGGTCAGGTCAATAGGTCGGATTAAAGAAAAAGGTTGTGATTACTCGTAAAGCCACATCTATTACTCAGTCTTCATGAAACATGCTCAGAATCTTACAAACAACTGAGTTCAGAGTCAGAATGTGGGTTTTCAAAAACAAAATATTTCCCAATGATAACTCGGACGAGTTTGAACTGTGTCACGTGGGGACAAACACTAAGCCACTCGGTCAAAATGAAGGGAAAGCTTGTTAACACTTTACAGTCCACATTTATTTCCCAATCTTCATGAATCTTTGTCAGAACAACTGTCACAATGGTATCACAGCCAAGGTCAACACTGGTCAGGTGGGGTCAAAATTAGGTCAATTGGTCAAATTTAAGGAAAAGTTTGTGCACACTGTGGATACCATATTCGTTTTCCAATCTTCATCAAACTTGGTCAGTACATTTGTCCTAATGATGTTTCATACGAATGCAAAATTGGGTTAAACAGCAAGGCCAAAAGGTCAATTGAAGAAAATAACTTTTGAAGAGACAAAAGGACAAATTTATTATCCAATCTTCATGGTCTGAATGTTTTTCAACACAGTGGACATTTGCCCATTCTAGTGATGTTTCGTACAAATTCGAATATGGTTGGCTTGGGTTCAAATACTAGGCCACTAGGTTTAATTTGAGCTAACAAGAAGCCAAATTTATTGCCCAATCTTTAAAACAATGAATCAAAAATGTGTTCCAATATCACTGTCAAGTTTAGAACACGATGGGACAAAAAAGATCACTATGTCACATTAAGAAATAGCGTGTGAACTTTCCAGAGGCCATATTAATTGCTAAATTTGGTACTTTGTTCAAACATTTGTTCCAATGATGTTTAGGCCAATATTGAAACTAATACTCGCAGTTCCAAAAACTAGATCACTAGGTCCAATGACAGAAAACGCGTACGAAGACTGTAGAGACAACATGCATTTAAACACTCTTCATCAAACTTTGACACAAACATTAGACCTAATAATATCCTAGCAAAGCTGGATGCCATTCATCTAGGTTAAAAAAACTATTTCGCTTTTTTCAGTGAAATGAAAAGGTACTGAACACTCTACATGCCACATTTATTGCCCAATCATCATGAACCGTTGTAAAACTTTTGTCTTTATATCCCGGTCGAGTTTTAAAGTGAGTAAGGTATGGTTAAACAGCTTGGTCACTTGGGCAATTAAATGAAAAGACTGTTAATATTCTCGAGGATATATGTATTGTCAAATTTTCATGAAACTTTGTCATTTAATGTGTCCCAATTATTTCCTAGCCGAGCTTATAACTGGGTCACATTGAAGATAAGCTTTTGAACAATGTGGAAACCACATGTATTACCTAATGGCATTAAACGTGGTCAGAAACTTTTCTCCCATGATGTCTCAGCCGATTTCGTACACGTGGGGTCACAAAATAGGTCACGGTAAAGTGGGGAACTTGACGAAAAAGCTTTTTTACACTCTACAAACCACATTTGTTGTTCAATCTTCCCGAAACTTTGTCTGAAAAATGTGATCCATTGTCCTATTTGAAACTTGGTCATGTGGGATAAAAAGACTTAATCACTAGGTCAAATTTAAGAAAAAGTTTGTGAACGCTCTCGATGCCACATTTATTTTCCCTAATATTTATTAAACTTGTTTATAAAATTTGTCTCAATTGTATTTCGGCCGAGTTTGAAAGTGGATGACACGTATCAAAACTTAGTCATTTTGTCAAAATCAATTTAAAGTTTGTGAACACCCAATATGCAACTTTTATTGCACAATCTCCATCAAGCTAAGTAAAAAAATATGTCTTAACTATATCTCGACTTAGTTAGAAACTGAGTCACGCGGTGTCTCAGGTCACTAAGCTAAATTAATGAAAAAAGCTTTTGAGCAAACTAGAGGCTTTTTTGTCCAATATTTGTGATACTTGGTCAGAACATTTGTCCAAATAATATCTTTACCGAGTTGAAAGCTGGGCGGTGTTGGGTCAACCCCTAGATTATGAGGTCAAATACAAAAAGCTTTTATCACTGAAGAAGTGAGATTTTTTCTTCATGATGGTAAGAAAATATGGTATTTCGGCGAGTTTGAAACTGGGTCACGTGGTGTCAAAAACTACATCTCTTGGACAAATTAAAGGAAAATCTTGTAAACCCCACCGAGGTCACATGAATTACCCAATCTTTATAGAACTTGATAGGATATTGATTTCTTGGCATAGTTTGAAATTGAGCGAACAGGTTTTACAAGTACCTGAATCCGTAATATTGTGATAATTGCACCTGAGTGTCATCTGAAATTATGACGGGATACAAACTGAGCTCTCTGTATTAATTGTATCCCAGTATCTGACATATGTCTTATGGTTCGTAGTTAAATACCTCATACATGTATACCTAATACAAATACAAAAATAAATACATTTGAAATATGGATATATATGGAGATATTTTTTATCACAATTATGATAAACAACTACACTGTACTTTATTCTATTGTTTTTTTTGCTCCCAGATGGTCCTAGTCAACCAGTATGTACATACCAAGGGCAATCCGAGGCAGGTCCTATAAGAATCATCGAAGGACAGACATTTACCATTTCTTGCGCCAGCGACAGCAAGCCAACTTCCACGTACAGCTGGTCATATCCTGGAGGCCCTCACAATGGTCAGAATCTAACCCTTACCAACATACAGAGGAATCAAAAGGGAACGTTCACTGTACAAGCAAAAAATACCATGTATCCGACTGGAAACACTGTAGGTGTTGCAAAAACAAATTTCAACACTATCGACGTGGATGTTCTTTGTAAGTATCTACACTCCCTTACTCAGTAAATCTGGCGTCCAGGAAAACGATATCGGCTCAATATTTCAAAACATGTAACTAAATTCATGTAACTAAGTTCATGAAACTAAATGATGTTTTTTTTTCTCCAAATTGATGGATTTTATTGATATCAGGTAATGCAATTATCTGAAAAGCATATCTAATATTTACAANGTTCACTGTACAAGCAAGAAATACCATGTATCCGACTGGAAACATTGTAGGTGTTGAAAAAACCAATTTCAACACTATCGAGATGGATGTTCTGTGTAAGTATCTACACTCCCTTACTCAGTAAATCTGGCATCCAGGAAAACGATATCACCTCAATATTTCAAAACATGTAAACGTGATCATCATGAAACTAAATGATGTGTTTTCTTTCCAAATTGATGCATTTTATTGATATCAGGTAATGCAATTATCTGAAAAGCATATGTACAAAATAATATGTTTATATTTTGAACGATCAAAGTATATGATAACAGGACAATTCCACTATGAAATCAAAGAACTGACAGTACTGGTGTGACGATGCTTTTGAAGAGTATGGATATAAAAGCATCAATTTAAGTTTATATACATCACCACGATTGTATATTTTTTATTGCTTGTCATTTATTGGCATCCTTAATTTAAGATTTGGCAAAGCTGCAGTATACATGGACTTTTAGACAATCCACAGATCTTTGTAAAACTTTATTAAGAACAAAATGCATACTTCTGCAAAGGAGCCATTCATTTTCACATATGGGTACGAAAAAAAAATGTGGTTACGTAAAAATTATGCCAAAAAAAATTTGGGTACGAAAAAAAATTGGGGTCCGAAAAATAATTTGGGTACGAAAAACAATAAGGGTATGAAAAAAAATCGAGTACGAACAATTTTGGGTAATTAAAAAAAAAATGTGTACAATTTTTTTTTATTAGGAAAGATGGGGTACCTGTAAGTATACCAGGGTACCCAAAAGTATCATTTGAAAATCGGTGTACGGTGAAGTAGTACCCGTGGGGAACTTGACCCATTCAGCTCCACTTCCAGTTCAACTACTTTGAACAATGTTGAAAATGATGCTATTCCAGTATCGAACGTTACCACATAATAAGTAAAATTCTCTACTTTGCGCAATTAACATTGTATTCCACTATTGTTATCAAGCTTCCTAATAATTTAAACATTTTCTTGCGAATCTGCCAATTGTTGTTGTTGTTTCCCATATTTCAATGATAATCAGCGAGGTATGCTGATTGAGAAAATTAAGCTAACTCAGCGAGGTATGCCGATTGAGCAAATTTAGCTAACTTTTGCTGTCATGGTATTATAAAGCTTAAGCAGCATCGTCAAAAATCAATTGATGCCAGCAGAAAAGTATGTCCTTCATTATGAGAAACAAATATAAATTTCTGTCAATGATGAATAGTATAACCGATCCACCTGTCACCTATTAAAGCACACATGACAAATTTCAATATAACTATAAAACACAGAGCTTACCGATATGCATATTGAATAGTTTTTAATATTGTTTGCTGATGGTTTCTCAGGATTCACGCAACAGCGCATCTTTAATAAATGTTTGCAATTCGACTTCTAGTTACACAATATAAATGATTCAAAATTGAAACGCATATGCTCAGCTTCAACTTTGAAAAATAAAACATTCAAGTTCATTAACAAACTTTAATAATTTGGTTAGACATTTAATTTTTAGATAAAACTATCAGAGAACGGCATAAATTGGTTCGGAAGTGCAAAATAAAACATGTACATCTTATTTTGGAACAGCAATCCGGGCAAGTTAGTCATTATAGTTAAATCAGTGTCATTATAAAAGCATAATATGATGAGAGTACACACAGATAACAGGTATATTGATAGCAGGAGAAAATATTTATGAGCTCTATATGTGAGCTAGACTCCGTAATCGCACAAATGTATATCATGTATCAAAGTGTACCATATTTCATTTAATAAATTAATGCGTCAAAACAACCACCAAATCATACAATTAAATAATGGGTCAGTCCTCATTTCACTGATCAGTATCTCGCGACCAGTGGATATTATGGCATAACCAAGCACAATATATAGAGTTGACAGGTATGCATTCACACAATGTATCTACTATCATATGTTTACGCAGTACTGCATCAGCTTTACAATATAAAAAGCCAGCAACATGACCCCCGCAATCCAAGAATGTCGTGTTAATAAACATAATGAATTCAAATGGCAAGGTCTTCGAGTAAACCGGATATAAAGTCTTTAATGAATTACTACGTAACATATACTGTAACATGTATTTCAATATGAGACAACATTACTGCACATTGGTGTATCGCTAACAGCAGATTGTCATATACTAATACAATTTTTCAATATGAGAAGACAATCATACAGCGAGGGTATGAATTATAAGAATTAATAGTTTCCCCCTAAAAATATACATATTATGAACATAGAGAATACAATCTTTGTGTTGAATACAGATAAGTTTAGTTTGCGAAAGTTAGAACTTCAATACCACGAACCCTGTCCAGTGGTTCCGATTTGTCGTGCCAAGCAAATACGCAGTATTCTATATAACTCATAGAAGAATTGTCTTCTTTGTTTTTTAACTTAATATATCTCTGAATTGTGCTAAATAACAAGAACTGCCAAAAGTTAAATTATGAAAATTTAACGTGTGTTCAATTTGATCAAAAGCATAGAGATAAAGAATAAACACAAACTTTTGAAAATATTGTGAATTGGGACGAATTAAAAACATTCGATCGATATCATCGCAACTGTTTTCTTTTTTACTTACACGCTGATGGGTCAATCGCATATTTAATATAAACAGTAAAAACTGCCATAATAAATGTGTTTAACCAACTTAATTGATTAATTCATTCAATCTGGCCACAAAACAAGAAAATAATATATATATAATATTATTGGCTTAGTATTAATCGACACTAAAACATGAAATACTTCACTGAGCAGAATGACAGGAGTTCTCATTACAAATCACCTACATGGGAACAACAATAATGGCATTGTACGGAAAATCAAGTAACCAAATCTCTTCAAATGCAATTACACAAAGTACGTGAATATAAGGGTCTACTCTCCGAGTCAATCACACAAGTAAATGGAATAAAGCCAGAGTACAAGATATTGTTGTTTCGGATTATGTCACTCAGTTCTTATCGCCTTTGTAGCATGGATTATCGTTCGAAGTCACCGAATTTAAAATGGGGTTCTCCTTTAATGATAATGTTGGTGGACATATTATTTTGGCCAATTTCTATTACCATCCAGATATCATAAAGCAATTCATAATTATGGCCTTTGAATTATAAAAAATAGACAAAATTAACCTTGTTTGCTCTCTTACTCAAGTACTTTTTAATTTTGTCACCATCAAACTTGATGACATTGTATATGGGCATAACATTTCGACCGGGCGTTAGGCGGAGGGATATTGTTTTGGCGTTGTCCATCTTTCCAGAACATGTTTGTGTCCGAAGCCATATCTTGGAACTGCTTGGGTAAATTTCATTGAAACTTGGTATGAGTGTTTGTATGGATATGAGAGGATGATGCACGTCAAATTGCGACCCTTTTTATATAGGAGTTTTTCTGTCTTGAGCTTAATCTCCAATAAAATATGAGCTACAGCCATGTCCTTCTGAAACACTTTTGTGTCGGGAGCCATATCTCGCCCCTTCTTGGGCAGATTTCGTTGAAACTTGGTATGAGTTTTATATTAATAAGAGGATAATGCAATTGCAATCCATTTGCAAATTACAGGCCCTGTCTGTCCGTCTGTCACAAACTGTTTTATGGCTATATCTCAGAAACTTTATCAGATACCAACATTAAACTTCATGGGTGTATAGATATCAATGAGGAGTAGTGCCATGCACAAGAACCAAAACCCTACACTTTCTTTAATAAAAGTTCTTGTTTGTTGGTTTGTTTGTTGGTTTGCATGCGTCAACTTTAACATTGGCCATAACTTTTGCAATATTGAAGATAGCAACTTGATATTTGGCATGCATGTGTATCTCAGTGAACTGCACATTTTGAGTGGTGAAAGGTCAAGGTCACCCTTCAAGATCAAAGGTAAAATATATGGGTCAAAATCGCTCATTCAATATACACTATAACTTCTTAACAGCTAAAGCAGCTTGCAACTTCATATTTGATATGTATGTGTAACTCATGGAGCTGCACATTTTAAGGGGTTCAATGTTAAGGTCAAGGTCATCATGAAAGGTCAAAGGTCAATTACAAAGGTCAAAATCTTTATTTTAAATATACCAAAACGTCAGTACCACTTGAAACAGATACTTCATATTTAACATGCATGTGTAACTCATAAAGCTGAATGTATTCATCGGTGACGTTTCAAGGTCAATGTCATCTTTCAAGGTCATACACTTAAAATTGGCTATAACTCTGTAACTATTGTACATAGAAACTTTAAATTTTGTATGTATGTGAATTTCACACAGCCTCTAATTTTCAGTGGTGACCAGTCAATGACTTGTCCAATGCCAGTAATCATAAGTAAGCCAGGGTACCTACTCAGAGCACAGTGTTTCACAAACACATCTTGTTGTGTTATGTAACTTTTCAGGGCTTTATCTCAGATACCATACAAGATTTCAACATGAAACTTTATGGGTGTATTGATATCAATAAAGAGAAGTGCCATGAACAAGAACCATAACCTAAAACTTTCTTAAATAACAGTAACTGCCCTTTGTTGTTTTGTATGATGTAACTTTTTAGGGGCTATATATCAGATACGATACAGGATTTCAACATGAAACTTCATGGGTGTGTAGAGATTAACGAGAAGAAGTGCCATGCACAAGAAGTATAAGCATACACTTTTTTGAATAGAGTTATTGCCCTGTGTTGTTTTTGTATGATGTAACTTTTCAGGTCTACATGCATATCTCAGATACGTTACAAGATTTCAACATGAAACTTCATGGGTGTATAGATATCGATGAGGAGAATTGCAATGCATCAAACAATAACCATACACTTCATTATTATTTTTTTAGGATTATACTATGAATCAAGGAATTTGCACCAATCCATAAACAAAGTTTATTTGGCGGGGGATATTAATTCAACGAATTTGCTTGTAAAAAAAATACACATGCGGTTTCTGCTCAATATAAATTGTTTGGAATAAAGTGTTACATGGAAATTGTGTGTAGGTAGCGCACATGCAGACCTAACTTAAATTGCATTAGGGATCAGTAAGGTAAGTGCCAAGGCCACTTTTACTAAAATCAAAAATCAGTTTCACCTTGAGTTTGTATTGTGGTGTTATGCTAAAATTGTGTGTTTAGGTAGCTTTCATGCATACCTAGCTTTGTATTCCATATGAAGAAGTTTGGGTCAAGATCATTGATTCTTTAAAAAGAACATCAATGTTGTTAAAAGTTTGTACTTATGTGGAAATTTCAAATTAATTCGAAATAGTTTTTAATGCATGTGATGTCACTTTTCATAACTTATTAAGACTCAATATTGAATTTGAAAGTAGTCAAAACATAAAAGGCCTTACCTGTTATTTATATTTGCTTTGGGATTACCTCAGTTGTCTGTTGCCAATGCGACTACCAAGCAATGTCTGGATGGTATTGATCAAACCCACCTGACATTGTAGTTTGTTGCTTTGGTACAAACTTAATTCAATTATCTGCTATTCAGTTTTCCAGGACATCTATCCAAATCCATTATGCTGACATTTCGAAATAAAAAGAAGAGACACTCTCAACCAATGTACATNAATTTCAAACAGCTTCTAATTTTCAGTGGTGACCAGTCAATGACATTTCCAATGCCAGTAATCATAAGTAAGCCAGGGTACCTACTGGGGGCATAGTGTTTCACAAACACATCTTGTTGTGTTATGTAACTTTTCAGGGCTTTATCTCAGATACCATACAAGATTTCAACATGAAACTTTATGGGTGTATTGATATCAATAAAGAGAAGTGCCATGCACAAGAATCATAACCTTACTCTTTCTTAAATAAGAGTTATTGCCATTTGTTGTTTTTTTATGATGTAACTTTTTAGGGGCTATATATCAGATACGATACAAGATTTCAACATGAAACTTCATGGGTGTGCATGTAGAGATCAATGAAAAGAAGTGCTACATGTATGCACAAGAAGTATAACCATACCCTTTCTTGAATAGAGTTATTGCTCTGTGTTGTTTTTGTATGATGTAACTTTTCAGGTCTACATGCATATCTCAAAAACGTTACAAGATTTCAACATGAAACTTCATGGGTGTATAGATATCGATGAGGAGAATTGCAATGCATCAAACAATAACCATACACTTCATTATTATTTTTTAGGATTATACTATTAATCAAGGGATTTGCACCCATTCATAAATAAAGTTTATTTGGCGGATGATATCAATTCAAGAATTTGCTTGTAAAAAAATACACATGCGGTTTCTACTCAATATAAATTGTTTGGACTAAAGTGTTACATGGAAATTGTGTGTAGGTAGCGCACATGCAGACCTAACTTAAATTGCATTAGGGATCAGTAAGGTAAGTGCCAAGGCAACTTTTACTAAAATCAAAAATCAGTTTCACCTTGAGTTTGTATTGTGGTGTTATGCTAAAATTGTGTATTTAGGTACCTTTCATGCATACATAGCTTTGTATTCCATATGAAAAAGTTTGGGTCAAGATCATTGATTCTTTAAATAGAACATCAATGTTGTTAAAAGTTTGCACTTATGTGGAAATTTCTTATTAATTTGAAATAGTTTATCGTGCATGTGATGTCACTTTCATAACTTATTAACACTCAATATTGAATAAGAAAATAGTCAAAACATAAATGGCCTTACCTGTTATTTATAATTGCTTTGGGATTACCTCAGTTGTCTGTTGCCAATGCGACTACCAAACAATGACTGGATGGTATTGATTAAACCCATCTGACATTGTTGTTTGTTGCTTTGGTACATACTTAATTCAATTATATGCTATTCAATTTTCCAGGACATCTATCCAAATCCATTATGCTGATATTTTGAAATAAAAAGAGGAGGCACACTCAACCAATGTACAGTTTATTACTATGAGTAATCCCTTTCATAATACTCAACCTGTTACCAAACTCACATGTGCATGGCACTAGGATTGAATCATGAGGGCTAAGGGTACAAACCATTGCTGTAACTGGACAGCTTGGCATATAAATCCCATTTCAGTTTTGGTTCAATGAGCTTCAGGGATATTTTTGTTTATGCAATTGGGAAATGTACCTGTATGGGTCAAATTGTGCAAAAAGTTGCTAAAACAATCCTGAAATGAGGAACATTTGAGTCATGATATCCTCAGATCGGGAAATTCGGGTATTGAAATTTGTAAGTTGGGGTCTTATTAATTACTTGGTACTTAATTGCACATACCCATTGAAATAATCATTTACAGGCTACCAAAATTACCAATTTGTACTAAAGTTAGTACAAAGAACAAAATCTAGTTAAGAACAAACACAATCACTAACTTGTTGTTTTTAAACTCTCACAAAACAATGTCTCTTTCATTTGTTTAAAAGTTTCAATAATCTTTGATTTGTGTTGCTCACTGAGGTGTTTACAACCCTCTCAACACAGCATAGTTAAAGCTGCTAATGTGTCGTGGGAAAGATGGTTCCTTTTTGATGTACATAGATTGTTTGTGAAGCCAAACTTTCGCAACGGAATGCATCCTTGTGACTGGTGACCACGTTCAATTTTCACACGTAGTATTTACTAATATGACTCATTTCAATTCCTTACCCAAATTAAACGAGCGCAAGGTTACACACAACTAATTGATTTGATTTGTTCAGTCACCAAGAGTTTGATTTTGGAATGAAAGGGCAGTTTGGCAGCTTTCCTTCCTTTTGTGAATTTTTTGGGCTGCTTATTGGGAATTTAAGCATTTTTGCTCGATTGGGAAAGTGGCGTTTACGGGTACTGTATACAGAAGGAAAACAATTGCTGGGCTTACCTGTGCACAACATGTTCATGATGGACTTATGTGATCGCCTTGTGTCTGTAGATTTCTTGGCCCAGTTCAAAACTGGGCCATGTGGGGTCAAAAACTATGTTACTTGTCAAATCAAAGAAAAAAAAGCTTGTGAACACTCTAAGAGGCCACGATTATTGTCCGATCATCATGAAACCTGGTCAGAACATTTGTTCCAATTGTATATTGGTCAAGTTCAAAACTGGGTCATGTGGGATCAAAAACTGGGTCACAAGGTCAGGTTAAATTAAAAGGATGCAAATACTCTACAGGCCACATTAATTGCCCTTCATGAGACTTGGTGAGAACACTATTCCCAATGATATTTCCTATGTGTCTGAAAGTGGGTCATGTTTTATCAAAACCTAGATCACTTGGTCAAATTGAAGAAAAAGTAGCTTGTTCACACTCTAGAAGTCACATTTGTGTGTGCTATCTTAATGAAACTTACTCTAGAAATCACATTTGTTTGCGCTATCTTAATGAAACTTACTCTAGAAGTCACATTTGTTTGCGCTATCTAAATGAAACTTACTCTAGAAGTCACATTTGTTTGCGCTATCTTAATGAAACTTACTCTTGTATTATGTTGATCTCTGTAAACGTATTTGCCTTATTGTCAAGAGCATATTTTAAAATGTTGTTAGGCAACTGGAATGTGGTTCAATTCTACCTGTTTTGGTAGATGCGTATTGATTTAAAATCTTACTTTGATATTTAACCGCTACAGTCGTTAAAAAGTTCAACTTAAACATCACAGACAAACACATAACAAATGTGTCAGCAACTGTTCTTATTTAAGTATGCTAGCTTTTAGTCACGCACTAATGCAAATGAGGCTAAAAGCATTTACTGAAAATCAATCCTAGCTTTAGGAAGATGTATAAGTTTTTGAGGACTTGGCCAGTGTTATAATAATTAACTCCATTGGAAATTCTTACCTAATTAATAATCTATTTATATGTTTGTTTGAGTTCTTTGCCATGTTGAAGAGTTTTGATCTGGAATACTCTGAAACACGTAAATGAACTCAAACAGAATATCAATCAATTATGAAAATATTAAAGTAGTGAGTAGAAAGTATAACTGATAATATTATTTGGACATATTGGCTGTTATTTTGAATCACTTTCCCACTATAAAAAGAAACAAACCAGTGTCTTTGACATGGGAAAAAAATGGTAATGAACTTGTTATTATTATATGATGACTGTAGGTTAATGTATGCGTTTCCGTCTTTCAGATGCCCCGTCTATACCCACAGTCAAGATAGGCGATGTTGTTGTGCATGGTACTGTCAAGATCATCAGTGGGAACACTAAAACGCTAGCCTGTTCAAGTGACAGTAATCCTCCAGCAACATACTCCTGGTCTCCTGGAAGACCTGGAAACATCTCTGATCTACTGTTGGATAAGGTGCAATCTCCCTCAAGTAATGGCCAGTACACATGCACAGCAACAAATACCATGCAGCCAACGCAGGGTAATCCGGTAACATCTACAAATAACACGAATGTTGTGGTTGAAGTATTGTGTAAGTATGATTGTTCAGGATGGCAAAAGAAATTGTATCCATGTATGTGTTATATCCTGATATATTTTCACTTTGATACTCATGCATTGTCTATTGTTAAAGTTCGTATAACTT
>VMBQ01007390.1:0-22037 GCA_007657795.1 Dreissena rostriformis | reverse complement strand
TATATATATATTGATCATACTAGGGAGGAGTTCAGTAATGAGAATAATAACTTTGCCTTACACACTATTGGGGTAAATACCCGTTGTATTTTGTTTATACTATATTGTTTTCTTAAGTATAATTCTTAATACTTCTAAGTGTGTTTTGTGACACAATTTTCCATAATTCATCTTATCTTTTTTGTGTCCAGCAACACAATTCCGAAATGGAAAGTTCTGTTTTAAGTATTTGAGTATTGGATTTTAAATAATTTCACAGAAATAATCCTTCGATGATTATCAAATTGCTAAAAATATTCTAATTTACATTATGCTAGATAGAATACTGGAGCCATAGAATTAAAGTCTCTTTGTCTTTCGTTGGTATGTATACATTTTGGATAAAGCCCTACTAAATACAATCAAGGTAAAATGCTTATTTAATGCGAGCTACCAAGAGTATAATGGCTCTCTTCTATAGCATATTTTGTTTCCTTTTATAGATGGCCCAAGAGTTTCTGCAATGGATGATAAAAAGATTGAAAAAGGGAGCTCTTTCCAGATTGATTGCCCTTTTACGCCGGGCAACCCATCTAACACAACATTCATGTGGAGTCACATATCATCAGGTAGAGTGTGGAAAGGTCGTTCCTTCAATCTGACATCAGTACAACGTACGGATGATGGTCAGTTCATATGCACAGTATCCAATCTTCTCAACCCCACAGTTGGTCCTGCTAATCAAATTCGGAGTCATGATGGGCAGTTTGGTATTGAGGTGCTGTGTAAGTAGTGTTGCAATAAGTTGAACGGCAATTTATCTGAAAGAAGTGTATAACTAGTACTATGCAGTTCACAAACATAATAATTTAAATGTATCCTCTTTGGTACCAAAACATAAAACTATTACGTTATACTTGTTGATTCTGACTTGTTTTGTTATAAGTTCAAAATCCATGATGGTTTTATAATGGTCCATTTTAGATGGTGCTGAAAACATGCAATTCTTCACTAACCAATCGGTTAGTGGGAACTATATGAACGTGACAGAGAACACGAATGTTGAAATAAGCTGCACAATAGAAAGCAACCCGGGTTCCACAATCAAAATAATTAAGGATCAAAAGTTGATGAGTAACGCTTCTAACACAAAGTCACTGTCGGTCACAATAAATGGAAGATGTGAAGATGCAGGTTCATACACGTGTGAGGGATCAAATCAGTATCCAGGGTCCCCGTCAAAGAAGATTGATGTGCATGTATTGTGTAAGTACAGTATTTTATGTATGTGGGACATGCAACAATATGAGTAACTTTTCAAGCAGACTGTTGTGCATATATTGTTTAAATACGGCCTTACATATGTATGGGATAAAAACACCAATGTTCATTTTAAAAGCAGCTGATTGTGTGTCATTTGTTAAGATATAATTTTACCATCTTATATGTGATAAGAAGTACCGTAGATCACTCTCCAAGCAGTCTTATGTATGTATTTTGAACAACCTTACATGTATAAGGGGCAACCAGTGCCGATAGTTCTTTTCCAACCAGACTTACCAGAAGTTTACTCTTTACTTAAATGACCCATCTGATAAGCTTAAGGTAGNGTGTCATTTGTTAAGATACAATTTTACCATCTTATATGTGATAAGAAGTACCGTAGATCACTCTCCAAGCAGGTATATGTATGTTTTTTTAACAACCTTACATGTAAAAGGGGCAATCAGTGCCGAGAGTTCTTTTCCAACCAGACTTACCAGAAGTTTACTCTCTTCTTAAATGACCCGTCTGATAAGCTTAAGGTAGTTTATCTGTAATAAATTCGTGTGTATTTTATGTTGGCTGATTGCGTTATTTTGTATTGTGTATTAAGGTGATTACGATGATATTCGGCACAGTCTGCTTTATATCTGTTTCTGGGAACATTTGCTTTTGGTAAAGAATAATTTTTTCATTCAAGATTATAGGTATGCTTAGGTTAATATTCGATTCAATTCATCAGTGACTGCCTTTCAAATGAAGAAAAACACTACCGATCCATAAAATATTTGAAAGAACAAGCGTTTTTATTACATTAACAGCATATGATGTAACATTCATTCATTGTTGTCTTACTTAATTAGTATTATAAGATCAAATTTTCTTTTCCGTTTCGACTGTGTTTGTTATGCCCCCTTTTTCGAAGAAGAGGGGGTATATTGTTTTTGGCCTGTCTGTCTGTCATTTTGTCTGTCCCAAAACTTTAACCTTGATTATTAAAGTTTGATAACTTTTGCAATATTGAAGATAGCAACTTCATATTTGGCATGCATGTGTATCTCATGAAGCTGCACATTTTGAGTGGTGAAAGGTCAAGGTCATCACTCAAGATCAAAGGTCAAATATCATTGTATGTGTCTGTCCCAAAACTTTAACGTTGGTTAAAGTTTGGTCGTAACTTTTGCAATATTGAAGATAGCACTTCATATTTGGCATGCATGTGTCTCATGGAGCTGAACATTTTGAGTGATGCAAGGTCAATGTCAAGGTCATCCTTCAAGGTCAAAGGTGAAAAAAACAACAACAAAAACGCAGTAGGGGGCATTGTGTTTCTGACAAACACAGCCATTGATTTTTTTACTGTTGTTGATTTTGTTGTTATTCATTGATTAGTAAGAACACTTTAGGATGCCTAGGCAAATAAACTTTATAATATGTAATGTCAGAAAGCAACCATGTGTGAGNTATATTTTGACCATGTTATGATGGCTATGCCAGTCATCATTTATATCTGCACTGGTATGATTTGACTCTAAGGATTGGTTTATACACACCAGTTTATAATATGTTATGTCCGAAAGCAACCATTTGTGAGCTCATGAAGAAATATAATATAGCAAATTTAATAAGATACATCTTATTATGTGTGTAGTGTACTTATGATTTCAAAATAATAACAGTGTTTAATTAACATCATTTTAGTAACATATTTACAATATCTTGTCCAAGTTTAAGTTTAGTTCAAGTGGGATTAGAAAATACGTCACTCAGTCAATTCTTTTAAATATCTTATAAAAACTCTTCAGTGTCTTATTTGATATATTTATTATGACACTTTGAACACTCTTTAGTGTCTTATTTGATATATTCATTATGCCACTTTGAATGTTTGTATTTATCTTATCTAGGCCAAGTTTAACACAAGGCATTTTAAGTTAAAAACAGTGTTATCAGAACAAATTCTTGATAATTTTTTAACATTGAACACAGTTAAGGGCTGTAGGGCCATTGTTGCCCTCTTATTAACCAATGGATCAATTAAATGTAATCGAAATTAAAATAACTGGTTGTGTTATAAATAAAGAACAATAACGGAGCTCATTTGACAGTAAACGTTAATGATATTTGGCATGTCAATCCCTGACACGATACTGTCATATAACACAAAATAGTGAAAATAGGTAAACATGCAACATCCTTATATCACTGATTTTGCTACAGGTATTCAATTGAAACTTCACATGTATTTGGGTTTATTATGTGAGGTTGCTCACCAAGTTCCATAACTCTGACCCGCGTTTTAGCAGGATTATGCCTTCTTTCTTCACTCAGAAATTTTCTTAAGGTATANCTTTGAACACTCTTTAGTGTCTTATTTGATATATTTATTATGACACTTTGAATGTTTGTATTTATCTTATCTAGGCCAAGATATTTTAAGTTAAAAACAGTGTAATCAGAACAAATTCTTGATAATTTTTGGACATTGAACAGTGAAGAGCTGTAGGGCCATTGTTGCCCTCTTATTAACCAAGTGATCAAATAAATGTCATCGAAATAAAAAATAACTGGTCGTGTTATAAAAAAGGAACAATAACTAAGCTCATTTGACAGTAAACGTTAATGATATTTGGCATGTCAATCCCTGAAACGATATTGTCATATAAAACAAAATAGTGAAACGTCCGCTTAATGCTCTTGTTAAGGTAAACATGCAACGTCGTCATATCACTGATTTTGCTACAGGTATTCAATTGAAACCTCACATGAATTTGGGTTTATTATGTGAGGTTGCTGACCAAGTTCCATAACTCTGACCCGCTTTTTTAGCAGGATTATGCCTTCTTTCTTCACTCAGAAATTTTCTTAAGGTATATGCAACTTTTCCATATCACTGTTTCCACTACAGCTAAGTAATCAATTGAAACTTCACCAAGTTTTACAACTCTGACCCTACAATTAAGAACGTTTCATATGTGTTCAGGATCTTAATGAACATTCACTGAACAAGACCTATAACTTTAACCTGCCTTTAAGCATGATTATGCACAATTTTGTACTTTAAATAGTCAGGTTAAGGTTTGCATGCAAATTGAAAATCAGGTTAAAGTTTGCATGCAGCAAGTACATATCTCTGTAACTTTTACAGATATTTAATTAAAACTTCATTCATGTCTTCTGGATCATCATGCAAGGTCACAGACCATGGCCTATAACTTAGGCCTGCAATTTAGCAGAATGATGCCCTTTTTAGAATTTTCATATAAGAAAATTCAGGTTAACATGTGCGTCCAACAACCCACGTCTCATGCTGACATGCAGTTTGGTCAAGTTCAAGTCACTGTTGCTTAAAATAGATAACACGTTTTCGCTCAAGAACTAAAATTAAGAGAAACATATTGTGCTGGAACTGTTTGTGTGGGTAGGTTACAGGTCGATCTAGCGAGGGATTGCATTTGAGATTTTGTGGGTCAAGGTCACTGTTTAGATGGAGGATTTGTTTGTGCTTTAATTTGTTTGTAGGTATCTTTCATGCAGACATTGGGTAAAATTGCATTTTTGGCCATTTGGGTCAATGTCATTGTTACTCAAACTAGAAAATGGTGTCCGCTCAATACCTTGAATTCGATGGAGGTATTGTGCTGGAATCGTTTGCATAGGCTGCTTATAGACAGACCTTTGCTCTCAAATACAACTAAATGAACTGGTTAAAAGTTGAGAATTTAGTTTCCTGGCATGGTCACATTTTTGCTTTAATTTATACATTTTTTAGCTCTAAGTTTACAATTATACTGTATTACAATTACAGATATTCAACATGAAATATGTTTTTGTGGTAATATGATCTGGTTACTGAAAGCAAATGTACTTAATAATATTCAAGTGGAAGAANTAAAACTTCATTCATGTCTTCTGGATCATCATGCAAGGTCACAGACCATAGCCTATAACTTAGGCCTGCAATTTAGCAGAATGATGCCCTTTTTAGAATGTTCATATTAGGAAATTCAGGTTAACATGTGCGTCCAACAACCCACGTCTCATGCTGACATGCAGTATGGTCAAGTTCAAGTCACTGTTGCATAAACTAGATAACACGTTTTAGCTCAAGAACTAAAATTAAGAGAAACATTCTGTGCTGAAACTGTGTGGGTAGGTTACAGGTCGATCTAGCGAGGGATTGCATTTGAGATTTTGGGGGTCAAGGTCACTGTTTAGATGGAGGTTTTGTTTGTGCTTTAATTTGTTTGAAGGTAGCTTTCATGCAGACATTGGGTAGAATTGCATTTTTGGCCATTAATGGGTCAATGTCATTGTTACTAAAACTAGAAAAATGGTTTCCACTCAATACCTTGAATTCGACTGAGGTATTGTGCTGGAATGGTTTGCATAGGCTGCGTATAGACAGACCTTGCTTTCAAATACAACTAAATGAATTGGTAAAAAGTTGAGAATTTAGTTTCCTGCCATGGTCACATTTTTGCTTTAATTTATAAAATTATAATGTATAACAATTACATATATTCAACATAAAATATGTTTATGTGGTAATACGATATGGTGACTGAAAGCAAATGTACTTAATAATATTCAAGTTGAAGAATGTCCAAGCAAATTGATGTGTGTGCATTTTGTTAATATTTAATACGCATAACTTGTGCTTATTAAAGCATTGAAGTCTATGTTTGCTTACTAAATCATTTAAGTCATTTTTATCTTATTGAATCATTGAAGTATATTGGTTCTTATTGAATCATTGAAGTCTATTGGTGCTCATTGAATCATCGAAGTATATTGGTTCTTATTGAATTGTAATGCCGCTTTATATTCGCGAAGCAAACGCTATATTAGGAGACGTGCGGTGCGAGTGGTACGCTGTAGAGGAAATCGGACAACAGTTTAAAGTCACACTTTATTCTTTTGCAGCTACATTTCTTTTTTTTTCATTTTCATATAACAAATACAACCGAATTTTAAAACATATTAAAATTCCAATAATTAAACATTTTATCGTAATTAATCTATAATTGGGGAAAATCAGTGTTTATGGAGAGAACTCACTTTGCTGTGAAAAGTAACTTAATAAAAACAATATCTTAGACTAATTATTAATTATATCAGCTACAATAATGACAGACACTGCATTGTTTGCTAACATATAACAATTACATTCATATATTTTATATCAGTAATATTTTTGTATAAGCAAATAGTAAAATTACTGTATAGCTTATTTTCCAATAAAATAATTCAAATAATAATAATATGGTTCAAATAATTACTCTAAGAATGAACTTTTAATAACAGTTTTCATTAAAAGAGTTACATTAATGAGAAGTGAAAATGTAATATTTCCCATAGTTAGTTTTGTTAACTTACACATAAATATTTAAGGTAATGCACAGAAATATCTTTGCATAAATCTAAAATTGCCAAATAGAAAAGTAATCATTTNATTCACTTGCGGTTTCTGCTCAATATAAATTGTTTGGAATAAAGTGTAACATGGAAATTGTGTGAAGGTAGCGCACATGCAGACCTAACTTAAATTGCATAACGGATCAGTCAGGTAAGTGCCAAGGCCACTTTTACTAAAATTTAAAATCAGTTTCACCTTGAGTTTGTATGGTGGTGTTATGCTAAAATTGTGTGTTTAGGTAGTTTTCATGCATACCTAGCTTTGTATTCCATATGAAGAAGTTTGGGTCAAGATCATTGATTCTTTAAATAGAACATCAATGTTGTTAAAAGTTTGCACTTATGTGGAAATTTCTAATTAATTTGAAATAGTTTTTCGTGCATGTGATCTCTAACTTATTAACACTCAATATTGAATTAGAAAATAGTCAAAACATAAATGGCCTTACCTGTTATTTATAATTGCTTTGGGATTACATCAGTTGTCTGTTGCCAATGCAACTATACCAAACAATGTCTGGATGGTATTGATAAAACCCTCCGGACATTGTAGTTTGTTGCTTTGGTACAAACTTAATTCAATTATCTTCTATTCAGTTTTCCAGGACATCTATCCAAATCCATTATGCTGATATTTCGAAATAAAAAGAGGAGGCACACTCAACCAATGTACATTTTATTACTATGAGTAATCCCTTTCATAATACTCAACCTGTTACCAAACTCACATGTGCATGGCACTAGGATTGAATCATGAGGGCTAAGGGTTACAAACCATTGCTGTAACTGGACAGCTTGGCATATTAATCCCATTTCAGTTTTGGTTCTATGAGCTTCAGGGATATTTTTGTTTATACGGTCACATGCCTTTAAATCAGCCTAATAACCAGGTAACCTAATAACCCAAAAGTTATTAGGCTAGTGGATCACATGACCTCGAATATCCGTTAGTCGCTCTCCGGTGACGGAATCCTTTTCATCATTAAAACATCAAACCGTTTCTTTTTAATGTGTATATCGTATATATTACATATCATCCTTTTTGTGTCTTCTTTAAAAATATATTACCGAACCAGCTTTCCGTATTTTTATTTTAATTCACATGATTACGCAATGTATGACGTATCCCGTGTGACGTCATTTNCATTGTTACTAAAACTAGAAAAATGGTTTCCGCTCAATACCTTGAATTCGATGGAGGTATTGTGCTGGAATCTTTTGCATAGGTTGCTTATAGACAGACATTGCTTTCAAATACAACTGAATGAATTGGTAAAAAGATGAGGATTTAGTTTCCTGGCATGGTCACATATTTGCTTTAATTTATATTTTTTTAGGTTACAAATATAATGTATAACAATTACAGATATTCAACATGAAATATGTTTATTTGGTAATACGATCTGCTGACTGAAAGCAGATGTACTTAATAATATTCAAGTGGAAGAATGTTTGAGCACGCTGACTTAGGGCAGCTCTTGTAACAATACTCTATCTTAAGCAGTATTTGATTATAAGTACCAATTTGTGTATTGTGTAGTTACATTATATATGTATACCAATATATTTCTGAACAAAACCAAAACAGAAGCCAATTTCCAAGCAAATTGATGTGTGTGCATTTTGTTAATATTTAATACGCATAACTTGTCTTTGTTTGCTTACTAAATCATATAATATGAAGAAGTGAAACTCCAGAAGCTGCAGCAGTATTGCAGTTTTATCATACACACCTCTGTGATCCTTTATTTATGGCGAGGAACCAATTGCCAAAACGGTACAGTACGGCACAAAACGAAACAACATATACACATAGTAGAATAAAGCTGGGGTCACCGCCTTGGAACGGTCAATGCTAAGCATTGGGGGTTTAAACCAGTTAATGAGCGCTCAACCTCACACTTGGCCCAGCAATATTCATGATACATATAAGTGTAAATAAAAGTTAGTCTATAATAAAGGTCTTTTTAATCTTATTGAATCATTGAAGTATATTGGTTCTTATTGAATCATTGAAGTCTATTGGTGCTCATTGAATCATTGAAGTCTATTGGTTTTTATTGAATCATTGAAGTCTATTGGTGCTTATTAAATCATTGAAGTCTATTGGTTTTTATTGAATTTTTGAAGTCTATTGGTTTCTTATTGAATCATTGAAGTCTATTGGTGCTTATTAAATCATTGAAGTCTATTGGTTCTTATTGAATCATTGAAGAATATTGGTCCCAAGGGAGTCATTGAAGTCTATTGGTGCTAATTGAATCATTAAAGTCTATTTCTGCATATTGAATTATTGAAGTAAATAAATATGAAAAACAATGCTCATAATTTGCAAAATATTGAGTATTCATTATAGAATTTGCCTATGTCTCATAACATGAAATACTGTTTTTGTGGGGTCTTCCTTGTCCTATTAACGCATTAATAGTATTGAAACAGAGTTTAATATATCAACGCCTATCTTTGTTTGCAGGTTCTGCTAGAAGGGATCCTCACATTAAATTCCAAACTAACATCAGCAGTCCACAAGCCGTCAATGCGACTCTGTCGTTTTACGCACAAGCTTATCCACCACCTCAATATTCATGGCAAAACTGTACTAGTGCATGTACAGATATGGTCAATGGAGTAGGCAATTACATTTTTTCTAGTGGTCTGGTCTCCAATCTCACAATAGTTAACGTTCAACAGCATGATTATGGAAGCTACAGAGTTGTTTTCAACAACAGAATTGGTACTCCTTGGAGCGAGACTTTCCAACTGATTCCTTATGGTTAGTATGTGCTACTTCAAAACTTCAGTTGTGCAAATAAATCTCTAACTAAATTATAAACCGACCAAACCATGTTCATGACCTGTGTTCTGCAAAGTCTCAATACTGTGAATCTTGTGTTTTTTTTAAAACACCTAAGCTTTTATGATCATCTTGTATTGTCATCTTATTTCAGACATGGATCATCTTTTCTCAACATTTTAGTTGTGAATTTTCTAAGGTCTCATTTATCTTCATGAAACCAGAGCATTTGTTCCATTGGTATCCTTGCTGACTTGAACAATTGTCTTATATGGCTTTAATGAAACCTTATAAGCCCAATAGGGGTCAAATTGTTTGCCCAATCATGAACATTNGCATTTGTTCCATTGGTATCCTTGCTGAGTTGAACAATTGTCTTATATGGCTTTAATGAAACCTTATAAGCCCAATAGGGGTCAAATTGTTTGCCCAATGATTAACATCATCTTGAATATTTATTCCAAGGATATCATGGCAAACTTTGACAATATTCCCTTATGTTGAACAACACGACTGCCAGGAGGTGGGGCAGTTTTCCTTACATGGTTTGTATAAATATAAAAACTGTTCACAACAGTTTAGTTTTTGTTGGTCTAGGGCTAGGGCCATACGTAATGACATTCTTGTTTCTGGTTGACATAGTTTGTTGTTAATTCCCACCAATTTTTTATGATTGGCAATCATTCTGTAATCATAGTGTTACAAAGGCAGAAGAAAAGACAGTCACGAAATTCCTTGGTTAGCCTGTTAAAAGAAAATTAAGAAAAGTTTATGTATTTGAGCGTCCTTAAGCATCTGAATATGCACCGAAAACAACCATTACATATACATAAAGTTGTCAGTTATATTTGTTCAACTAATTCATCATTGAGTTGTTAATTGTATGTTGAAATTATGATTATTTTAATTGTGATTAATGTTTTTTGTGTGTGACATTATGCATGTCTTTTAGTTATTTGTCTGATAATTAATGTATATTGATACAAAACATTTATGTTGTGATGTATTGTTTTGTCTTAAAAAGCATATGTGTCTATACATGGAAATATTTTTGTAATTTCTTTATTTTTTTTTATATATATATATACTTAGCAAACAGTTCCATCTTCAAACTTGTATACACTTATTCATGAACTAATATTTGATTGATTTTCAGATAGCCCTAATATGCCCACAGTATTTCGTGTACTGTTTAGTACGATTAAACACAACGAAGTGACAGTGACATGGAATCCAGGTTTCAATGGAGGTCCACAACAAATATTCAATTTAATGTACAGGAAGAAGGCAGAGAAATCATGGATTGAAAAACAAATCAATGATACGGGAGCAAGCGAAGTGAACTTCGCAATAAGTGAACTTACTTCCGGTAAAGAATATGAGGCATTTATGTTCTCACACAATATAATTTGGTCTTCAAGAACCACGGATAATATCACATTTACAACAACAGAAAGTAAGAGTTATAGTATGTTTATAGAGAAAAACATATAACTGTGTGAATATATCAGGCAAGGCATAGACCGCAGGCTTGCTGAGCTGTGATTTTATTTTTGCCAAGCCTCATATATACCCACAAAACTTTGCACTTGTGTTTAGCTCTTCTTAGCACAATGCTCTCATGGTGAGCTTTTGTGATCGCTTTTGACCGTCGTTCGTCGTTTGTTTTGAGTCATACATTGAGAGTTGTCAACATGTACGTTGTTAACACTCCAGAGGTCAAATGTATTGCCAAAATAAAGAAGTGAAACTCCAGAAGCTGCAGCAGTATTTCATTTCTATCATACACACCTTTGTGGTCCTTTATTTATGGTAAGGAACCAATTGCCAAAACGGTACAGTACGGCACAAAACGAAACAACATATACACATAGTAGAATAAAGCTGGGGTCACCGCCTTGGAACGGTCAATGCTAAGAATTGGGGGTTTTAACCAGTTATAGAGCGCTCAACCTCACACTTGGCCCAGCAATATTCATGATACATATAAGTGTAAATAAAATTTAACCTCAAAGCATTGCAACTCAAATCTTCCTGAAACGTAAAAGAACATCTGTCCCGATGATATTTCGGCCGAGTTCGAAACTGGGTCATGTGGGGTCAAATGTAAAGTAAGTAGATCAAATTAAAGGAAAAGCATGTGAATACACTAGAAGTCACATTTTTTTCCAGTCATCATGAAACTTACTCAGAACATTTTTTCTTACGATATCATAGCCAACTTGGAACATGGTTCTGGTCCATTGAAAAGCCCACAATACAATGTAGGTATGGGCCTTAGATGGAATTTTAAATTGTGAAGCACTCTAGAAGTCACATTGTTTTTCCCAATCACCATCACCATAAACGTTGCTCAGAATATTTTTTGTAATGATATCTTGGCCAAGCTTAAAAATGAGACCTGTCTGTTTTATAACATGGCTTCCATGAGGCAGGGTAATTTTCAGTATATAGTAAAACCTTGTGAACGCTCTAGATGACACATTTTTTGCCCAACCATTATGAAACTTGCCGAAAACATTTGGTTCCCATCCATTGAAAA
This sequence comes from Dreissena rostriformis, assembly GCA_007657795.1. Taxonomy (NCBI): domain Eukaryota; kingdom Metazoa; phylum Mollusca; class Bivalvia; order Myida; family Dreissenidae; genus Dreissena; species Dreissena rostriformis. The sequence goes on along the minus strand of VMBQ01007390.1, from coordinate 10,041 downwards.
TCGTGGCCGCCAGTAGGCGGGTCAGTTTTCCTTATGTGTGTACTGAAACCTTATTAACTCTCCAGATGTGGCATTTGTTTTGCCCCATCGTGTTGAACATTGCTGGAAACATTTGTTATAATGATATTTGGGTTCACAATGATTCTGGTTTGTTCAAACGCATGGTTGCAAAAGAACCATAGTTTATGATATATGAATACATTTAACTAAATATTCCCGAGATTTCAAGTAATAAAAATTATTTGGCAGAAAAGTACATTTGGGAGATCCTGAAAACATGCAGTCTGTGAGGAATGTTTTTAAGAGCATAGGCCATTTTAGCTGACGACAATCTAAGCAGGCTCTAATAGGTTTTTTAGGCCCAAACTGCAGTATCGTGCAGAATCACGGAAAACGCTTGCCTTTTAGTTTTTTGCATCGGAAAAGATGGCAGGTAAATGGAAAAAACATTATCTGCAGACATCTTAACATCCTCCCCATTGCCAATTCAAGTTTTTCNTATAGTAAAACCTTGTGAACGCTCTAGATGACACATTTTTTGCCCAACCATCATGAAACTTGCCGAGAACATTTTGTTCTTAGGATATCTTGGCGGAGTTTGAAAATGGTTCCCATCCATTGAAAGTCGCGGCCGCCAGGAGGCGGGTCAGTTTTCCTTATGTGTACTGAAACCTTGTTAACTCTCCAGATGTGGCATTCGTTTTGCCCCATCGTATTGAACATTGCTGAGAACATTTGTTATAATGATATTTGGGTTCACAATGATTCTAGTCTGTTAAAACGCATGGTTGCAAAAGCACCATAGTTTATGATAAATGATTACATTTTACTAAATATTCCCGAGATTTCAAGTAATAACATTTATTTGGCAGAAAAGTACATTTGGGAGATCCTGAAAATATGCAGTCTGTGAGGAATGTTTTTTTAAAGAGCAAAGGCCATTTAAGCTGACAATCTTAGCAGGCTCAAATATGTTTTTTAGGCCCAAACTGCAGTATCGTGCAGAATCACGGAAAACGCTTGCCTTATAGTTTTATGCGTCGGAAAAGATGGCAAGTAAATGGAAAAAACATGATTTGCAGACATCTTGACCAATTCAAGTTTTTCTACTGAATGTGAAAAATAGTTTGACAGAAATGATTTCTGTTCATAGGACTGCAAGTAAATCACCTATAACTGCAAAATTAGTAAATTCATATAGTGGTCCACAACCATCGCGTAAACAATAATTAAATATATTATAAATTATTCCTCCCTCTTGAAATTATTTTACCCTTTCAGTTTCACAAATGACAACTTAGCCTTCAGTTACTTGTTATTGCTGTATAAGGGTCTTCACTAAATGTATAACCTGCAAGTTAGAATAGTATATCAACCAAGAGAAATTATGCAAGAAGGCATTTTCTCTACTTATATAATTGTGTATATTTTGGGAACAGAATTTTATATTTGGCCTCGTACCAGGCATGAAATAAAGCTGATTTATGGTTTCAGTTTTAATAGCATAAATACGTTACCTGCTATCTTATAGCTACTCATTCCGTCAGGATAGTTATTGTCCGGAAGAANTCTACTTATATAATTGTGTATATTTAGGGTACACAATTTTATATTTGGCCATACACCAGGCGTGAAATGAAGCTGATTTATGGTGTCAGTTTTTTAAAACGAAACACAAATTCAAGATGTCAAACCTCATAAATAATCATGCTAACAGATATTTCCGATTATGCTTCAGTTGACCAACAAAAAAAAGCTACGTCTATTTTCTGCATATTGACACTAACTTATAAATAAGGGCAATTAATTGAGATAAGATATAATTTGATTATGTATTACACAAATCCTACCGGATGCACAAACTGATAACATATTAGACGACAATTCATATACTCCTATTTTATTATTGTTAATGAAACTATTATTGGTGGATGCAACGTGTCAGCCTAGTTTGTACATATGAATAAGATATGGTTTTCCAAAGTTGTATCAATGATATATTTGCGGGGTTTCAAACTTGTTCAAGTGGGGTTTTAAACTAGATCACTATGTCAAATAAAAGAGGAAGCCTATGAAGGCTAAACAATTCATTTGTTCATGTAGAAAACATGTGTTCTAATGAGGGAACAACTGGCTTTAGTTCGTTGATAAACATTTGCCAGGGAGTGGACAGTTTTCCTGATATGACTACAGTGAAAACATGTGAACATTCTAGAAATCCTAATCTTGTCTCATCATGAAACTTGCTCAGAATATTTGATCAAATGATATCTCGGCCGAATTTGAAACTGAATCCCATTCTCTGAATAAAATTGCCGCCAGAGGATGGCAGTTTTCAATATATAAATATTTGAGTGAAGCCTTATGAAAAAAATATAGGAATTTTTCATTTGTTCAGAAAGCTTCACGAAACTTGCCCAATACAATTGTCCTAAAAATAAATTAGATGAGTTCTTGATGACTCTGTGTGTAAAAAATCATGGCTTCATGATAAGAGTTACTGGATTTTATGTGTTTGCTATGTTCCTAATATGGCTGTTCCTTGTAATCACTCAAAAACTCCAATTTAATCATGATTAATCATGAAAGTTGCTCAGAACAGTTCGACACTGGTTTTTATCCATTAATTTCTTATCCGTTAAAAATGACTGACATATTTGTGGGGCTTTTCCTTATATTGTCATTGCGAAACCTTCTGAACACATTAGATTTAACTGTTGTTTCCTTCAAAGTTTAATGAAACTTACTTGTAGCATTTGTTATGATTTTATTTCGAGTGTAAAAGTCGTTCCAGTACAAGAGTACGTGTTCTCATAATATTGTATTAACGTTTATTCCTTAAGGTCTCAGTTGAGCGACCTCTGATGTTTGGACCACTTTTTACCACATTTTTGAAATTACAAATATGTGCCACCAAACACTTNGCATTTGTTATGATTTTATTTCGAGTGTAAAAGTCGTTCCAGTACAAGAATACGTGTTCTCGTGATATTGAATTAACGTTTATTCCTTAAGGTCTCAGTTAAGCGACCTCTGATCTAAGGACCTCTTGTTACCACATATTTGAAATTACAAATATGTGCAACCAATCACTTTTTCACTTTTCAACATTCACAATTCAAGTTGCATGCATCGTACCGTATGCACATATGTTATGTATTTGTATTTAAATTTGTTTTGTCTTACCTTAACAATTTATACATTTTTATACCACCATTAAAAGAATGTGACATAAAGCATTCGCTCTTTCCTTTCTGTACTAATGGCCGGAGATCCCTCTCAAACTTACTGTCTCAGCTATAACGTTGCCATATACTGATTGAATTGAAAATAACTTGGTACAAATGTACAGCAATATCAGACAATGTGTCACGTGTTAAAACAGTATCACTTCCTCAATTGCAAAGGTTAAGTTTAGATGAACACATGTCAATTTTGGCTATGCAAGAGGGACATGATTGCCCTTAGGCGCTACCCTGAAGAGTTCACATACATCAGTTGTTTAAGACTTGAGTAGGTGATCTAGCTTTTGACCAAACTTGACCCAGGTTGAAAGCATGGCATCATATCGTTCAGATAAACCTATTGGTCAAGTCGTATTTAGACTGTGTCTCTACAGTGGTAACAATTTAAAGATTTAACCCATGATCTAGTTTTAGACTTATTTGGCTATGATTCAAACATGGCCCAGATATTGTCAATATAACATTTTTGCCATGTTTCATCAAACTTTAGTACTTAATGTTGTCCCTAGATTGGTAACATTTGTTAACATTTTACTTGTCGACCTAGTTTCAGAACGCATGACCCAGATTTTAACTTGACCTTAATATTGTCACGATAAAAAAGTCTTAGCAAGTTTCATAACGATTGAGTCATAAATGTGGCCTCTATAGTGGTATATGTATAAGATTATACCTGGTGACCTTTATTGACACGCGTAACCCAGATGTAAAATCATTCTTGATATTGTCAAGAAAAACATTTTGGCCATGTTTCACCAAGATTAAGTTTTAGATGTTGCCTTAAGATTGGTAATAAGGTTTAAAAAAAAATTACCTCGTGATCCAGATTGCAAGACAGCCTATGTTTTACCAAGTTAAACCGTCAATGTTCATAAGATTGAATCGTAAATATAAAATGTATAGTGGTACAAGCTATTTATTTTACCTAGTGACCTAGTTTTTCCGAACGTGACCCAGATTGTTATATTTTTTCTATAGCGCAAAGGAAGTTGTTCAAATATTTAAGTTTGTGTCCATGGTTTTGAACCCATTTGACCAGGATTTCAACTTTGTATACTAACAAAATAACATGTTAACTAACGATACAATTTGTAATGTATGGAGGTGAATAAACGCTATAAATTCAAAAAAAAAAAAAAGATTTCAGCTTTACCTAGAAAATGTCAAGATAAACATTCTGAAGTTTTATGACGATTGAGTCATTAATCTCCCCATATAGAGTGATTATAAGGTTTTACCAACAATTGACCTGGTGACCTAGTTTTTTGACGCACATGACCCAGATTCAGACTCATACCTATTCAGATTTAGACCTATATTTAGTAAACATGAATATTCTAACCAAGTTTCAATACAATATTGAGGCACACATGTGACCTCTAGAGGTAACCATGTCTTTCTAAGATTTGACCTGGTGACCAAGTGTTTGGACGCAAAAGACTTTGAATCAGACTTGGCCTAGATATTGTCTAAACAAGTATTGAGTCATAATTGTGTAAAGCCGTCCTTCTACCTTAAGGATGAAGGGGATAATTAGACTTCAGAGTTGCGAATTTACCATAACACAAGAAGATATCTTACGTGAAGATAACAATTGGATTTCCTTTTGTGGCCAGTAGGGCCAACGCAAAGGTCACTGTTTTTTAAATAGAAAAATAGAAAACAATTGGTTTCTCGTTAAAGCCTCTATAACGCTCAAAATCAACGGAAAATTCGTAATATATTTCGTAAAATGAAGTAAACATATAAATAATCAGTGTTCCTTATAGCAATAGCCAAAATTGCAACGCTATATGTGGTCTGTAACCAAGATATAACAAGATATAAAATGCTCTTTTTTATTTTTGTGTAACACAATCAATTCCATTTAAATTTCCCGCAACGATATCTATTCACACGACACATGAACACTAAATTGGTATATGAACATGTTTTGAATATATTGTACCACAAAAAATAAAAAAGAGCATTTTGTATCGTGCTAAATCTATGTTACCAGAGAACATTGGTATTGTATAAAAGGTGACTTGTATTTGACTATTGCAGATCAGGGTTCCACCACAAGCAGTTCCAAAGCTGGGGTTATTGCCGGAAGTATTGTGGGAGGACTCATTGGATTACTTGTCGTTGTGATGGCTGTGGTTGCACTCAGAAAATACGAACTCATGTTTATTTGTAAATGCGTTCGTAAGCAAGGTAAATACGTTTAAACTTCTCAGAAAATAAGACTTTGTAATTGCATATTTGACCATAGTAATAATAATGTGCACATTTCAGAATCCACCGGAAAAGCGCTGTATGAGGCATCCGCTGTTTCAGCGATAAACCCTGGTACGAAGCGTAGATTAAAAAAGTATTGACAACTGCTTGAATTAAACAATTTGAATAAATATTAGCCATTTCCTTATGCATTTCATGGAATATCCATTTAATACATTTTATTTATGTTAACTTAGTGTATTTTTAGTGTTGTTTTTTTTCCATTGTAGTGGAATATGAGTCTCTTGGAAATCGTAATAATATTCGGTACGTAATACTGCCTTTTAATTGTGGAATTTAAACATATTTAATCGAGTAATTAAAATCTTATTTATTCTTTAAAAAAAAGCAAGCATTAACGATGAACATGTGTCACTGAACAGTATTAATTTAAAAAAAAAAAGTATCGTTATTTCACGAGTAATTGTAACTACGTTTAAGTATGTAAACAGTTACTTGCAACTATAACATGTATTAAACAACAGCTTAGTCACAAGTAAAAAATGCAGCTGAAGAATCTGAAGTTTATTTGTAAATGCATATAGCATTTACTATAATAATTGTCTTACAATTCCATAAAATAAATTCTGTTTTAGACGCAACCAACCTGACATCAACTCTAGTGGTAACGACAATGAACTGGGGACAAATGCGTACGATAGTTTAGGTAGGTTGTAAAGTATAAGTGTAGAGCAGTCAGTTTCATTACCACATTTGCACTCATCTTACTGTGATGATAAAACAACAATAAGTTCACTAAATGACACGTTAATACATTGTTATCATTTAACTCAATAATTGAGAACCTTGTCTTTCGAACAAAATTATGTATTACTGGTTTCCCATGTAGGTAATTTAATATTAATACGTACATTTGATTATATTTATGTCTACTATCATTCTGGATTATTGCGAGGTTGCTTTTATGTAATGATGCGCGGTGCTTGTGTTCGTGGTTGCGTTCACATGTAAGCTTTTCGCATTGCTCTTCTTACAAGTAATAATGCTTTGTTTTTTGTTGCAGATGCTCATCAGAGGTAATAATATACATATCATAATTTGCAATGAATTAACTCGTTTTATATCTAAAAATGTAATAAATCATGTAATTTCAAAATAAAGTTATACGAGGATCCAATGTAATGTACTTATATTCTATTCCATGTTCTAAACAAAGCAGCGAGCATGTGTACTCAGAATTAGGACGTCAGCCGAGGACAAACCAAATACGCCTGAATGAGAACACGGCTGTACAACTAGATTTAGGTGACCACACAATACTATTTATATATTTTAAAGCCTTCTATTTCGATTTCATAAAACTTATGTAATGTCCAATATTATTGCAAGACTTTTCCATTGACCAAATATTAAATAAACAAACATTATTTCTGTATTGCAGGAACAGCTGTATATGTGAATACAACGTTTGAAAATGCTTAACAGGCAATCCACGCATGTTCATATGGTAGACCTATCGCGCTTTTGAAGCATCGGTATTATTTGTATGTTAGATCAACATTACAATAATTTTATTCTATGTAACGAATGTTCTTTACATAATACTCACCACACAAGCAGAATATCGACGGCCCTTTTGGGATTATTTTTATTTAAACACTGAGTATGCTTTAATAAGTATTTATTTAACGATTGACACATCGGTCTCGTTTATATAAACACATAGTCCACTATTATTTTGTATAAATAAATAGCATAAATGGTTTCCCTTAGACATTGTTTATGGCCTTTGGAAGATCAGTAGTTATAAAATAAGTACCGTTATTGATAATGGTTCTTAAGTGTTGTAAAGAACTGGCTAAAGTGCCCATTTTTGTAGTATGAATATCGCCGTAAGCGTGTATAGAAAACACGCTTATGCATTGTATATAATATCTCATTATATTTAAAAAAAAATGTTATTTAAAAAAAAAAACAACAACAACTTGATATTTGGAAATTAATGTATACATCGAATAATTATGTAATTTATTTCATTTATAATTATTGGATATTTGTTATGTCGTTTTAAATTGTATTTATATTGTATTATAATGAACAGTTATTCATTGAAAGATTCAAATTGTAAGAACGTATTTTTTCTAAACCAGAACACATTTTTCTCATAACTTATCTCATTCGAAGACTGGAAAAAGGCAAAGTACATTGATATTCAACTATACAAGCTACAGTTTATATATTTATATATAATATATTTACACTAAATAAAATATTTAAAACAATGTATCTACAATAACTTTCAAATAGATATTTCATATATATACAAAATAGTTTATATTTAATATGTACATTTTTATATTCATTACATAAATCTCTTTTTTTTTGTCATGCAGCAAAATATTATATTATTCCTAATTTTGTTCTCCTAGTGTAATATTATATATGCCCATCACTGTATATTGCATATATGTAATGACGTTTGAAGGTAATAAACCCCAAACAGGCTATAATGGTATCATGTACCCCACACGCAACACTAACAATAGAAACGGTTATGGTTTTCTAAAAGATCCGTTAATACTAAGGTGAAAACAAGCTGTTTGATTCCACCAATACTAACAACAATAAGTTTTGTGCAGACCCCAACTTTTTTAGGTATTCCAGGTGGGTTTTTTGATCATGATTGCTATATCCGATCAAATTCACAAAATGTTTATGGTATGCGATCATAATTGCGCCATTTGATAATAATAGCCTAATTACCATAAACTGACAAAACAATAAAAAGGAAACAAAAGTTAAATAGAGATTTTGCAGATTGTGCACTTAATTGTGTATTCTTATTTTAGTGAAAATCGTAACAGAAAGATGAACGACATACAAATTTAGCAGACCCTACCTACTTTTATTTGTTGGGAGAATACAATTGAAACCAATATCTTTTCTTTGCCTTATACTCGAAAGTGCTTATTGTTTAAAATGTGTGTAACCATTTTACTTTTTTAATAAAAGTATTCACTTATGACTTGTTTGTGATTTGCAATACACATCATATTTGTTTGGTACAACGAAAAAGATATCATAAGCATGTTTCGGGATATAGCATTGTATCCTTCTCGAATATTATTGTAAGCATCGCCTAGCCGACTTGGTATTTATAAATTTCTTTGGGTTGCCATATTTAGTATACCCTCAAATACTTTTATAATTAACTTCGGGCTGTTAAGCAATTATTGTTTTGCCCCTGTTCCCATACACGTACATACTAGCATCCGTGCGGTTTGTAATCTGCGGTTTGTAATCGGATGTTGGACATTTGCCCGAGAAACTTTGAAGTACACAATGTATTTGTGTTTTGTGATTTTTGTAATAGTATCCAATTATTTAAATATCGACAAGTGTCTATTCACAGTTTAAATGAAGTGTGCACATATAGCTAAGTGTGTAAACAATTGCAATATATTCCTGAACACTTGTTTATGATGAATTTTCACAGATTACATTAACGTATATGATAATAGTTTTTACAGTTATATTCATTATATTGAATAAATTACAATAAGATCCAATAATGATGATTTTTTAAAGTCCTTATAACGAAGGCAAACAAACATGAGATTTAATTTCGATAATTCACAACCAGACCTGATTTAAGAAATGTCATATTAACAAGAGTTCCGCGGTCGGAGACGTATGCCCCAAACAGGGTCTTGACACATGATTTTTTGAAACACAACTCACGTTGACGACCTATTGAACGGAAACAAATTCACACTATGTTGCAAGAAACAAACAGTGGTCAGACACAAAGTAACTACAAACTTAGCTGACACGCGCAATCTCCTGTAAAATGCTTATGCAGTAAACTGTTACGATACATTTTTACTTTGCTTAGGTAGATTAGTGAGGATTAGCGATTTTTATTGTTAACACCCTTCATACCTAGTGTGCGTATGGTTATTTTCATGGATGTCCTTTTCTTGTATTAGCAAACATGCGTCGAATCAAAGACAATTAATAACGACGTGTAATCACTACCTTATTGAAATAATTTCTTTGTCTAATTAGAAAGGCATAGAAACGTATTAATTCGTATTATAGCGACAATGCGATAGTTCAATTGCGACAATGCAATAGTATGATGGCGACAATGCGATAGTACGATGGCGACAATGCAACAGTACGATGACGACAGTGCGACAATATGATGGCGACAGTGCGATAGTACGATGGCGACAATGCGATAATACGACAACGCGATAGTACAATGGCGACAATGCGATAGTCATATCGTACTGTTGCCATCGTACTTTCGCGTTATCGTACTGTCGTCATCGTTTTATCGCATTGTCACCATCTTACTATGGCACTGTAGCCATCGTATAGTCGCATTGGCGTCATCGCACTGTCGCATTGAGGTCTATCGCCTTCCGGTACACATGCGCACATCGTATTTTCTCCTAGATGGAGCCACTTTTAAAAATACTTTACAGTTTGGCATAACTTACATCAATACCCATTCTTTAACTTAACAAAAAATTGATTTCATTATAACTGTAACCTCTTTCAAAGTACA